>PVKE010031541.1:0-18971 GCA_004027555.1 Craseonycteris thonglongyai
GAATGTTCTATTACGGTACCTTTTAACTCACTGTATGTGCCCTAATACTGTAGCATTGGCTACATACAGAATGTCCTATAAAGGCACTGTACCTTTTAGCCCATTGGATGTGCTCTAATCCAGTCAATTTAGCTACTATGCATGTGTCCTGATACAGCAGCTTTGGCTACACAGAACGTTCCTGTGCTGCAACTGTATGGACCACGGTGAGCCAATCACAACAAGCAAAGGTTTAAAGGTTATAATAGACCACCTCTCTGACTCTGGCCCATCTGAGCAGGCTTTTTACTAGAACACAGTGTAGCTTCGGGTACAGAACATGTATAGTTTGCATGCATAAAAAGCCTGCTCGGATTGGCTGAATTAGAGAGGCGGTCCGAGCAGCCTTGCAGTGATTGGTGCAGGATCGAGTTGGAAAATTCGTTTAGCGGCATATCCAGACGATTTTCGGGATCGAGTTGGAAAATTTGTTTAGCGGCATATCGAGACGTTTTTCGGGATATACTCGGCATATAAGACGACCCCCGATTTTTGGTTGACTTTTTTTCATTTCAAAAGTCGTCTTATACGCCGGAAAATATGGTATATTCATTTATTATCTGGAGGTCAGAAGTCCATCTCGAATCTTTTCAAATTAAACTCAAAATGTTGACAGGACTGCTTGTCTTCTGATGGCTTTAGGAGAGATTCCATTTATTTGTCCTTTCTAGCTTCTAAAAGTCAACTGCATTCCTTGGATTGTAGTCTCCTTCTTGCATTTTCAAAGCCAACCTCAATCTCCCTGACCATTCCTCTGTGGTCAGGACACCGTCTAATTTTCTTCTGCCTCCCACTTCCACTTTGAAGAACACATGATAACATTGGGTCAACCTGAGTGAGTAATCCGGGGTATTCTATATAAAGGTCCACTGATTAGCAAAATTAATTGCATCTATTACCTTAATTCCCTTTTGTCATTTAACCTAACAAGTTTTAGTTTTTCAGTTTCAAAATTTAAGGGTGGCAGGGAGTTGAGTGTAGACTAAGATGACCAGATTTTAACATTGGTAAAGCGGGACACCATTAACCAGGGGGGAGGGGGTTCTTGATTAAAAATGTGGTCTATCTCCCGCCGTTCCCTAGCTTGTCGTGCATTCTTTCCAAAAATCAGGACTTTTTTAAAACACCACAGGACGTCTGGTCACCTTAGTGTAGACATTTTGGGAAGCCCATTATTCTGACTACCACAACCCCAAATGCCAAAACCTTTTGTTTGATCTGCATTCTAATCTACAAGTCTGTGATGGAGTCTGCATCAGTCAGGTTATGCTTCCATACCAAAGAAACTTTAAAAATAAAAGTTCATTTCATTCTAATGTTACAGCACTCTGTGACTCGGTCTGCCAGAGCAGCTATTATTTCGTCCTCTACTTGTTCTCATGGTAGAATAAAAAGTACTTGGGGGTTGGGGAGTTTCTCACACCAGAGAGTAAAAACTCTGTCCCAGTAGTGACACTCATTACATCGTCTCAAAATTCATTCACCAAAACTATTCAAAGCCTCCACTTGTGAAAGGGGAGAAATAAATATAATCCTAATCACATGTTCAGAGGGCAGAGAACTGAAAATGTTTGGTGTATATTATTAACGATAAACATTCCTCTCTTGATTTCTATAACCCACACCCAAGAAAATTACTGGGTTGTTGTTGAATAATTGTGGAAGCAAAATAAAAGCATAATATGCAAATATTAAACTCCAATTTTAAATTACTTGTGATCCATATCTATTGATGAATAAAGTCAGTCATTTGTATCAAGTAGAGAAGTACCCTGGTTTGCCACAGACCACAGAGAACAGAGAAATAAAATTTAGACACTAAAGGAAGAAATTCAAAAGAGGTCCTTAAATACTTCAGCTAAAAAGTGATGATCAGTTTCAGAAGTCATTTTGATGTTACTGATGCATGTAAAATGCAGTCATCTGCGGTTTTTACAGGAATTTGATTGGGTTGTTACTTTCTATATATGGAAAAATCTTTGTGCATAAACAGGTGAAATGAGTCAATTTAAGTAGGCAAATTGAATCTAATTTAACAATCATATTTTCTAAATTTCAATTATAATGAAATAACTGAAAACACTGCTTTAAAAAAGATAAGGTGATTTAAAAAATGCTCTGATTGAGATTAAAAGTACAGTATTTTTTGTTGTTTCATTTTTCTCTGTGCTGATATAGTCAACTGTATTTTGTTCTTTGGGTTTTCATTGAATTCAAATCCTGCCTTTATGTTTTGATACCATGCTTGAGAGTTTATATATTTTCTGTTTCTTTCTACATTGAAACAAATTAAATCTTTAAAAAGTAGTAACAATAGTTCAATATAAATAAAATTCATTGCTAAACAGACAAAAAGAAGTAAGGTCCAGTCTAAGCCCCCAAATGTGGAAATCTGAAAATCAAGTGAGAGGCAAAGCCATTTTTTCATCTTAAAGATTCACCCTGAGACTATCTGCTGAATGCTGAGGACCTTTAACTTCTATTTTGAAGACTATTTTAAAGACTACAAAAAACAGGAATTAAACCCCTAGGCCTAAATAACATGGAAAATCTAATAGGAGACATCTGTGTAGAACTAGGGCATCAAAGAGCTATATACTCTGAACAGCTAAAACTATTTTGCTGGAAAAAAAAAAAAAAAAAAGCAAGAGAACTTGCCATTTTAGTTACAAAACAGGATGTAAGGGGATAGACCTCTGGAAAATATGTAACCCCAACCTGGCTCTCATATAAATTTGTTTTATGAAATTATAGTAGCTATAGGGTCTAAAATCTTGAGAGAAAAATTTTTTTTTTAATTGACTGCATAAGCAAACATACTTGTGTATTCTTTTGGGAAATTTATCTTCAACTTTCCAAAATCCATGTTTCAAGGGAAATGAGCAGTTCACAGTCAAAAATTACAAAATGTGAAAAAAGACAAGGCTTTCTGAGTCAAAACCAGCATAAATAGTTCTACTTTATGACTGAAATTATTATACACAAAGAATTTTTGTAAATGCATATACTGTATGTAAGCTTTATGTAGCATATGTTTATTTGTTGAAAAAATATAAAAGAGATTTGAAAATAAGAGTGGAAAACTAATATACTTAAAAAGTAGTCAACATAACTCAAAAATGAAGAATTCAAAAACTGAAATTTAAAACTCAAGGTTTACATTAACAGATTAACCAAACCTAAGAATAATCTTAGAAACCTGGAAGAACAAATATAAAAGATGTAGCATGTGCTCGCTTCGGCAGCACATAGAAAAAAAAAAAAAGATGTAGCATGACAGGAGAGAGAGAAATATATAAGTCTATATAATATTTTGCTAGAGTCAGTTCTTTTTTTTTTTTTCTCTATAGGTTCTGAGACTTTAATATATTTTTATTTATTTATTTATTTATTTTGACAGAGGAGAGAGAGAGGGAGAGAGATACAGAGACAGAGAGAGAACTGAACTAGGGGAGCTCCCAGTTCAGCATATGGTTCCGCATGGGCCGGGGCCGGGATTCGATTCCTGGTCCCTGGCGCTGCAAAGTGAGCGCTCAACTCACTGAGCCATCCCGGCTTCCCCTAGAGTCAGTTCTGATCAGTTTACAAGAGCTGATCTTGCATACTTGTACCTCTTTCAACTCTGTTCAGGGACATCACGTTTATAACTCGAAACTGATCTTGGTAGAGATATTTCCATTGTGAAAATCTGCAAATCAGGGCTTTTCTTTTTAAATCTTAAAACCCAACTTTTAAATATTTATCAACATATTCCTAGTCCCACACAAAATTTCAAAGCACCTAGTGGGGAGCATAGTTATAATAGCAGTATCCAGGAATAATAGATAATAACTTTTCAGAATTATTAAAAAATAGCAACCCTTAGGCCCTGTAATTCTAACTACCCTAAATCAGGGAACATAAAAAGAAATGCCTAGGAAGATTATAGTGAAGACACTGAAGAAACCCAAAATCTCTTAAAAGTAGAGAGGATAAAAAGCAAACCACCTGAAAAAAAAAATGGTGATTATACCCACTGCTGAAATCTTTCAGCAACAATGAGAAACAGAAGAAGCCAATTAATACCTGGAAAGAATTTAGAGATAATAATTATCAACTTGGAATGCTATACCTACTAAAAATATTATTCAAGTATTAAGTTTTAGTAAAGATATTACTATCCCAGGAAAAATAATCTAAAGGTATTAGAAAATTCTAAAAGAGACATTGAAGTAAAAAGTAAACAATCTCACATTAAAATATTACATCTGTAAACAACAACAAAAAGAAATTATAAAAAGTGATAAATGGAAAGGTAAATCTGAATGCGCATTTTATAGACTAAAGTAGTAACATCTAGTGTGATGAACATAGACTAGACCTAAAATATCAAATAATACTACATGTGAACAAAGAGATTATTACATTATTCTAAGATGATTTATTTCAGGATAGCACAGTTACAATTAAATTTAGCCTTTTTTGAATTAAATGTCCATATTAGAATTGTCAAAGAAAAATATACGGAGTAGAAATAAATATAACACTTTCAGGGCAGAAAAATTAAAAGGGAATGCAAGAGTGATGAAAAGCAATCAAAATAACAAAAAGAACACAAAAATTAAAAAAATGGATGAAAAAATTAACATAAAAATCAAGATAACTAATAAGATGACAGAAAATAGTCCAAAAATATTATTACCCATGAAAAATATTAGTTGATTTGAATCTTTAAGACAAAATTGCCAGATGACATTTAAAATGTATTAATATCCTATTGCCACTATAACAAATGGAAAAACAACAACAACAACAAAAACCTTATGGCTTGAAACAACACATATTATGTTATAGCTCTGAAGATCAGAAAACCCAAACAGATCTGGTTAAAATCAAGGTGTCAGCAGGGATGTTTGCTTCTGGAGGCTCTAGGGGTAAATCCATTCCTTGCCTTTTTCAGCCTCTAGAGTCTGGTCATTTTGTGTGTGTGGGGGGGGGTGACCCCTTCCATCTTCAAAGTCAACAATAGCATTATCCCAACCTTTGTTTCTGTTGTCACATCTCCTTTTCTTATACTGACTTTCTTGCATTCCTCTTCAATTTTGGAGCAATCTAGATCATACAGAGTAATTTTTCCCTCTCAATATCCTTAGTTTAAATACAGCTACAAAGTCTAGTTTGGATGTAAATTAACATATTGACATGTTCCAGGGATTAGGGATATGAAGGTCTTTGATAGCCACTATTCTGCCTACCTCAGCAACCTAATATATACTATTTATAAGAAATATGGTGGGGTGCCAGGATGGTTCAACAGTTTGAGTGCTTGCCTTGTAACTGTGGGGATCTGCCTGGCTCATGTAAACCCATATGCTTAACTGTGGCACAACTGCTAACCTCTGGAATGGCAAGGTAAGTTCTCCTCGCCCTTGCAGGAGGCCCCAAGTTGAAATCCTGTCCAGCACAGCCCCACACTCACCTGTGTAGAATGAAAATATGTCACAGCTAATGATGTACAACTATAGAGGCTGCTTTGAGCTCTCCCAGCTACTGTCTATCTGTCTGTTTGTCTCTCTCTCTCTTCTTCCCTCAAGCAATCAAATAAATCCTTAAAGAGAGAGATGACTAAAATATCAAGACACATAAAGAACAACACTTTTATATTTATGTTTATAAGTGAAATGATTCCATAACTTACTTCCTTAGTTCAATTTGGTACCGTGGTGTCACAAGAGTTAGAGGTTGTTCCTTCCCTTTCTTAACAGAGTTTGTATATAATTTACAATTTTGTGTAAAAAGTAAAACAACCAATCTTTGAATGTTTGCTAAGGCATGCGTGAAAGTCCATTTGTGGTTGGTATTTATTTTTGGTGAAGGTATTTAACTACTTCTTTTACACATTTAACAACTACAAAACTTATCTTAAAAAGTGTTCGCCTATACATATGGGAGAAATTGGCAAATATCTCCAATGACTACCTGTGCATGTGATTTTTTTTCTTTAATTTCAGATATTGAGTTATTTTGTAAAAAAAAGTCTCCAATGCAACCTCCCACCTAGCATAGGCAATAGTCTAAACCCAGTAATGATGTGTCTAGTCCATAATCAACATCTCGGTTAAGACCTTTTCTTTTTCTTTTAATCTTAATCAGTATCTCTAATCCAATCTAAAATTATAAAAGTATTGTTTTTTAGTCATTAAAATGATCAAAACATGTGACTGCATAATTTTGAAACTTAGTTCATTTGGAAATCTTCCTCTGGACTGCATAGCTGCATCTTTACAGTGGTTTTAAACCAGTGTCTCCAACTTCAATCTTCATAATTGCAACACCAGTAAGTGTTCAACTTATACTGCCAAGATAAGTGTCTTCAGGACATCTTTTAGGCACTGCTGTGATGGTGGAAGATACAAAGTTCATGATAATTAACTTGATTGTACTCTGGTCAGTTTTTTAAAGATTTATTTTATTGTTTTTGACAGAGAGACAGAGAAGGAGAGGGGAGCCCAGAGTGTCTCCATAGTTGTATGACATCAATTTCCCCCATAGTTTTGTTCCACACAGGTTGGCAGGGGGCTGCACAGGGCAGGAACCAGGCAGAGGCCTCTGCCTGGGAGGCATGCCCCCACAAGCTGGGAGCTGAACCGGGGGCCTCCCACATGGGAAGCACATTGCAGTTCAGCATATGGGTCCACATGGGCTGGGGCTGGGACTTAATCTTCAGACCCTGGGCTGCGAAGTGATCACTCAACCAGCTGAGCCATCCCAGCTTCCCCTCTGGTCATTTTTTTAAGTGCAGTTCCCTCTGATATTACACTGTAATTTCCTCTCTAGAAATGCTGAAATCAAGGTGCTTTCTGTTTCTGATAGTGTGTAGTAACTAGATTTGTAAGTTCTACTCCTCTGTAGATGCTAGAAACCATCTCCTTGCAGAATGTAAATGGATGGATAAAAATGTTTATTAGGCACACATTTTTCAATATTTAGAAACATACTGAGAACCCAGAGATATTAATAGGAAAATAAATAACACATTCATTTCTATAGAGGTTTTCCAAGAAATGTATACATACATAATCTCAGAAGGAAAAATGTCATTTGAATTGCTTATATTTATCATAAAATAAACCAAACTTTACCATAATTGCATT
Source organism: Craseonycteris thonglongyai (assembly GCA_004027555.1). Classification (NCBI taxonomy): domain Eukaryota; kingdom Metazoa; phylum Chordata; class Mammalia; order Chiroptera; family Craseonycteridae; genus Craseonycteris; species Craseonycteris thonglongyai. The sequence goes on from PVKE010031541.1 coordinate 7,173, forward strand.
ATTAAGTACACATAGTCTTTACTTCTTTATACAATACTTATATACTCTGATTGTCACTCATAAAAAAAATACAAATATTTTTTTCTACTATTCTATCTCTTTGACAGAAATTTGGGGTTAAATTCAATCAGACAATAAAGTTAAAAAAGTGTGTCAAAGGCTTGAAATATCCTTTCTAAGCTTAAATACTCAATTTAGAAAGACATAAAATTTCCCATTTCCATGCAAACATTTTCAGGCTGCAAATGAAAATTTTAACTGCTTATTTGAGAAATATTCAACAAAAGTCAAAAATTACTGGCAATTTTTAAAGATAAATATGGATATAAATCCTTGAAGCATATTCTTACAGTCATTAAAACTAACAAATCAAGTGATTGCATCATCCTGAAATTCAGTTCATTTGCAAATCTTCAATAAAATTTTTATATGTCTTTATATTCTCTTTAAAGTTAATATCAGAGAAACTATCTGCTTTTACTAAATTATCTTTTTAAATGAAAGACATAGATAATCAGTAAATGAGGTTATATTACTAATTAGCATACTGTCTTCACTACCTATAGTACATACAAAAATATGTGGCTTCCATTTTATCACATAGATGAAACAGTTATCTTTTAGGGTTTGAAATTTCTATGATCTTTATGCTTAATAAACTCAGTAAAAGGCATTCAAATTATATCACTTTTGTCTTAAAAGTTAAATTGGGAAATATTGCATTCTCTGAGATAATAAACTCTGTAGAAGATAAATTATCATGAGAAATAGTTTTAATTGATTTACCATAATAAAAGTTATGTGACTTTGAAGTGCAAATGACACATTAAAATGAATCTACAGTATATTGATAATAAAGTGGCTTCTTTGTTAATGGAATTACTGACACTGCAGATGCTTTCAGTAGTGATGTCTTCTACTGTTAATCAAGAAACATCAATGTTAAATGAATATGTTGTTTATTTAAATCTCATTCTTTGCTCCAGAGTAGTTCAATATTAAGGCTCAAATCCTGGAGATTCTGGTTATCAGAGAAATTCAATATTATTTTAGTTCTTCTACTTCTGCTATTTTGTGAATATCTTGGCTGCAAATCAAAGTTCTCCCTGTGTATGTAAATCAGAAAGACTTCATCAGAGCAAAGGCAAATTACTAACTCCATGATGAAGTTCAAGTTTAGATACTTGTATGTACATTAAATAGTAAATTTTTTTTCTCACATATATATTTTAATAATATATATTCTAAAAGTTTCTGAACAGTAAGATTCAAAAAAGAATAGTAAATGCGTTGGAGTTTATTTATTTTATAATTATTATTAAATTTATTGGGTTCACATTGGTTAGAAAAATTATATAAGCTTCAATGGTACAATTTTATAATACATCATCTATATATTGCATTGTGTGTTTGTGACAACATGAATGGATCTTGAGATTATCATGCTCAATCTTTGCTTGTTAGCTAAAATGTACATTAAAATCTCTCTCCTGGGGCATTCCACTATCCAGTGTCCCCTCTCATTTCGAGAGCTTTACTTCTTTCCAATAAACTTCAGCTTAACCTTTAAAAAAAGAAAAAAAATCTCTCTCCCTGACATTATCATCTTCCAAGCAATGTGGAGTGATTTGACTGCGGAGGTAAAGAATGAGATAAGACAGAAATGTAGAAAATTATGGTTATTTTAATACTAGGATCACTGAGTGTTACTGGAGCAACACAGAACACACAAGGTTAACTATCAGTGTACTTCCTCCAGGAAATTGTAAAGAATCATGCAGTGACATAAAGAGGGTTAATATCAGTCAGAATTGTAAATATTGAAGCTATAATGTCCACTAATTATATATTTAGTACTTAACTTCTGATTGACATTAATGTGATCTGTGTCTTAATAACACAGACTTTTTCATTTACTGAATTCTTTATACTAAATGTAATATAAAGTAATCACTTTTCCTATTTTACATATATTAATTAATTATAAGGATTTATATTTCAAAGGTTTAATTACAAAGAGGAAATATTCTATAAGTTTCATAAATAACATTATTAGAGATAATAATTTGACATACAATATGTATAGATTCTAAAAGAAATAAGCTTTGATAAAAGTAATAGTGCTTATATGATAATAGTAAAATAGCTATAAAAGAAAAACATTTCTAAAACATGTTATTTAAAAAGTGAGGGGAAGCCGGGATGGCTCAGTGGGTTAAGCGCTCACTTTGCAGTGCTGGGGACCAAGGATCGAATCTCGGCCCCGGTCCCTGCGGAACCATATGCTGAACTGGTGAGTTCTCCCCAGTTCAGTTCTCTCTCTGTCTCTGTATCTCTCTCTGTCAAAAATTAATAAAATAAATAAACTTTAAAAAAAAGTGATATGTAAAGACTAAGTAACAATAATTTTATTAGAGCCATTTTCAAACCCAATAATGACTTTTAGGAATGAAGTATTTGACTGAAATTAGAACAAACATCAAAGGCAGAAAAAAGGTAATTATTTCATATTTCAATTTAAAAGAAATTGTTTTTAAGGATGTTATTGTTTGATTATTAAAATTTTGTTAATCCACTTTATTGATAATTCTGCCATCTTCATGGAATTTATTCTTTGAAGGCATTATTTAATCCCAGAAAATACTGAGCTGTGATTGAAATCATAGAGGAAAACATCAGAAGTTTTCTAGCATGCATTCATTTACCAGTTTGCACTACTCATGCATTCTTTATCCTTTCAATCTGGAAAGTTTATGTACGATTTTTAGTGGCTGTTTAAACAAAAATAGATGTTTATCTCTTTAAAATTTTGCCAGGAAGCTGTCACTTTCCCATTTACTCAAGCGATGTTGTGACAGAATGTGTCAGCTTCTCATACAAATGAAAAGAGATATAGACTTGTATTTACTTTAGCTGAAAAATAAGTAGTCATCAATTCAGAGAAAAGTGTTTTCCCATCTGAACAGATGAAGTAAATATGAGTGGTTAAAAGAAGTGTTTCCTAACTCTTAAAAGGCAGATATAAACGAAACATGCAATGTTGATTCATTTTTGGATATAATCCTGGAAGTAGATAATCTCATGGTTTGTAGAGCTTGCTTTGCTATATGTGTTTTGGAGTACATGATTTTGTTTTAAAAATAATAGATGCTTAACCATCTTGCATTTTCCCTTATGCAATCTAAAATCTTTGGATATTTAGGTGGAAATAAGAAAAAAATCATCTTTAAGAAACAGTTTTTAGGATTATGCAAGATTCAAACCACACATAACTGGTAGAGATTAGCCTAAAACTTTGTACTTTGTGTGTATTAGGATATTTAAATTTAAGAGTAATGATCTCAGCAGACACTAAACACTAAATATACATGAGGGCTGTCCAGAAACAAATCCAACCATAAATGCCTCTATTTTTTATATTGCATGGTAGGACACTTTTCATTATAATATTTTTTATTTTTGTGTAAGAATTTCATAAAATAGATTTTTATTAAAAATTATACCAAATGCACAGAAATGAACAATGTTTACACTGAACAAGAGAAGATGTGCAGTGAAAAGCTTTGTTTAAAAAGTAATTAGAGTTGTGCCATTCAATTGAAAACAATAATCCTTAATGTATCAGAGGGAGCAATCTAGCCTAAGAGTAGAAAACAAAGTTAGGTATTTTGGGTTATAACTATCTCTGACTAACTGTTTGACTTATATATATTACTTAACTTCAAGGTACTTAATTTTTTTTATTGTTTCCCATGTATTAAAGAAGCAAGATTACCTATTTATTAAGATTTGTGTGAGAAATATATATATATATATATATATATATATATATATATATATATATAATGTTGCAGATCTTACAATCTTTCATTTAAATTTTTAACTAATTAAAATTTATGGAAGGTATAGTGATTGGGAACAAACAGAAAGGGGCTTTATGGGGTGCTGAAAATTATTTCCAGACCTTCATAATGGTTACACGTAGATGTTCCTTTGTAAAAATGTATTGTTATATGCTTATAATTTTTGTACTTTCCCTCTGACAATATACTTTAATAAAATATTAAGGGGAAGCCGGGATGGCTCAGTGGGTTAGGCACTCACTTTGCAGCGCGGGGGACCGAGGATCGAATCCCGCCCCGGCCCGTGCGGAACCATATGCTGAACTGGGAGCTCCCCCAGTTCAGTTCTCTCTCTGTCTCTCTCTGTCTCTCTGTCTGTCTCTGTCTCTGTCTCTGTCTCTCTCTCTCTCTCTCTCTCTCTCTCTCTCCCCTCTGTACAAATAAATAAAAATATATTAGAAATAAATAAATAAATAAATAAATAAAAATATAAAAAAATAAAAAATGATGGGAAAGCTGGATGTCTAAATGGGTTGAGCACTTGCTTTGTAGCCTTGAGGTCCAAGAATTGAGTCCCGGTTCCAGCCCATGTGGACCCATATGCTAAACTGGGATGTGCTTCTCATGTGGGAGGCTCCCAGTTTGGTTCTTGACAGGGTAAGCTTCCCATGTGCGGCAGGGCCCTGGTTCAGCCCCCAGCTCATGGGGTTGAGCCTCCCATGCTGGAGGCTCCTGGCCCAGTCCCCTCTTTGTGCATCCCCCATCCACCTGCACGGAATGAAACCATGTCAAAAACTGATGACATACAACTGTGGAGACTGCACTGGACCCTTCTCTTTGTCTCCCTGTGTCTGTCTGTCTCTCTCTCTCTCTCTCTCTCTCTCTCTCTCTCTCTCTCTGTCAAAAACAATAAAATAATTCTTAAACAAAATTGAGTTAAGTGAGATTTTAGGGGTACAAATTGAAAATCTTAATTTTTATTTTTTCTTATCTAGGAAATAGAGAGAAGGAGGAAAGGAAGGAAGGGACAAAGGGAAGGAGAGAAGTTAAACTAAGTAATATGAGAATCCAGTTGTCTTTCATTTACCCCCAACTCAGTATTTCCCATCCTTAGAGAGACACATCAAATTAAAATATAAGATAACCAGATAAATTTGAATTTAAGAAACAGAAATGGGCATTTTTATTATAAAAATGACTTAAATCTGGTTTACTTATAGAAAAAAAATATTTTTCATCTGATATTCAAGTTTATCTGGACATCTTGTATTTTGTTTGGCAGCCCTCGATCTATTTAATATCATTATACTGCATAAGATTTTGATGAGATCATCATTCATTGGGAATACAGTTCAATCCTGTAAAAACAGATGTGTCTTATATTTACAAGGGTATTGTAACCTTCCTTGCACAACATTTTGTTTTCTCCATAATTTTTCTCTTACACTGTTTTATCATGAGTAGGTTTAAAGTTAAGTTACAGACTGGAGTCTTATTCTGCTTTTTTACTTGAGAGAGTTCTCCTGTCTTACTAGATAAGCTTTCATGTTTTTCTGATTCACTCTCTCATTATGGGGAAGCAAATCTTCAAACAGCTTTTCAAGATATGGTATAAGGAGAGTACCGGTATACATTTTTTGAGATCTTGCGTGTCTGAAAATGGTGTTTAGGTAACATTACATTTAATAGGGCAATCACTTTTCTGTGTAACTATAGACTTGAAATATTTTCACTCAGAACTACGAAGACCTTTCTTCATAGGCAAAGACCAGAAAAGAATATATTCCTACAAGACAAGCTTCACCATGTGATATTTTTTGAGTTTGATGGTGTCCACTTGTTTTTTAACTGAGTGCATTTGTGATTTCTGGACAGCTTGGCAATGGGAAGCAAGAATTTTATTTTTGAGAAACCAACCCAGGTAAGTAGGTAGAAATTTTTGAGGCATTCCACAGAAACACTGAGACCAAAAAGAGGGTAAGCCCCAAACCTATGTATAAGCTGTATCCAAAAACTTCTCTGATCACCAAACTCTCAAACCACAGAGGAAAATTCTAGAGGGCCAGAACAAAAAGGTAGTAAACAGCAGACAAGAACTTTAACATATATCAAATACTACACATTGTGGAAGATTATGTAGTTTACAGTTTAAATAAAGGAACTCAAATGTCTGCCAGAACAAAAAAATTGAGAATCCTTTGAAAAGAATAGCCGAATGTGAGTCACTACTGCATCTCATCTGCTACATCTAGTTTCCAACCAAGGCCTATACTTAGGGTAACAAGGCCTATACTCAGGGTAAAAAACAGCCTACAGAAACTGATTCAAAGTCAGTTGGCATAGAGGTTGGATATAGCGAACCAAGGATTCAAAACAGCTTTTACAAATATATGCAAATAATTAGGGGGGGTGGGCACAATGAGGAAGTAAATTGAGGTTCTAAATAGAAACAGCAACTACGAAAAAGAGCATTGTTAAAGCTGATGAGAACAATAACTGAAATAAAATACATATTGGATTATTTCAGCATAGATTGGAAATGGTACGAGAAAGAATTAGTATTTGAAGACACATGAAAAGTAAAATTTTAATTTGTAGAATATGGAAGAAAAATTTAGAAAATTAAAGAGTCTCAGAGTCACATAGAAAAATAACTTGCGATTATTATAAACATGAGTGAAATTTGAATCCCAGAATGACAAAAGACAGAAAAGAAGGCAAATACAAAGTAAATTTAAGAAAAACTGACTAAACAATTTTCTAAATAAATAAACTCCTAACAGAATAGAAAAAAAAAAAAAGAACCACTGGTGAGCACAGCTGAAAGCCAGTGATAAGGAGAACATTTTGAAATCAACTAGAGATAAACATTTCACATAAAGAAAAAACTATTTTTCATACAGCAGAAAACAATATGATTATTGGTTGCTTCTCTTTACAAACATTCACATGATATGCTACACACTAAAAAAATATATATATATGTAACCTGACAAGCAATTTTTTTATTCTCAAATTTATTAAGGGGGAAGCCAGGATGGCTCAGTGGGTTAAGCGCTCACTTTGCAGCCCTGGGGACCAAGGATCAAATCCTGGTCCTGGCCCATGCGGACCCATATGCTGAACTGGAGAGTGCCCCCAGTTCAATTCTCACTGGGGTGGGACCCCAGCCCAGTTCTTGCTCTGTGCAGCCCCGAGCCCACCTGAAGAATGAAACTATATGGAAAAACCTATTATGTGCAACTACGGAGACTGCTCTGGGCCCTCCCCCTTCTCTCTGTCTCTGTCTCTGTATCTCTCTCTGTCAAAAACAATAAAAATAAATTAAAAAAAAACACAATAAAACTTAAAGTTGTTTATTTGAGAATATCAGTAAAATTAATACACTTCTGGTTATACTGACCAAGAAATAAAGACAGAGAGACCCTGATGTTTATAAGATACCTCATTTGTGGTGTTTTGTCATAGCAGCCTGAGCAAACTAAGATAGTCGACATTGCAGAGGTTATTCATTTTTAAATGAGTCCTATGCATTATTAAATATCAGAAACAATGACATAGAATGATGCTTCCTACTTAGTTTGGGATAGACCCAAAAGGGTCAAACACATTTTTGCAGCAGTCATAATAATTCTCTCAGTTTAGTTTCGGACAGCTGTTTAATGAGGGCAGCTTAAACTACTTATTACATAAATGTGGTGCATTAGTCTTCTTCAGTACCTTTGAATAGTTATGCCCTTCTTAAATCTTCTATTCCAAGCTGTTTAAACTACCTTCCATAAAGAAAATATAAGTTGTCTAACTTAAAACAGTTCACGGATATGGACAAGTCTTAAAAAAGGAGTGTATGAAAGTATCTGGAGAACATATATAGAAATATTGAGGTGAAATAAAATGTATAACAACTCAGTGGAGAATGAAAAGTTCTTATTACAATACAATGTTATTGTTATGTTAAAAATAAACTTAATTTAAGAGAAAATATTAATTGGATCTTTTATTGTTTTTTGCCTCTATACAACAAATTTTCTCAAGTGTTCTGAACTGACAGTTTGAGAAACCACCCAACAATTGTTGGGGAGAGAGAGTGAAAATAAAGGGAACCCCAAAAGACATGTTTAAACCCCATTTAAGCTTTAAACATAGGAAATTCAGTTTTATCTTTTTATATGCTATACTGAGATTCATTATAAAATTACTTCTAAATATAAGTTCTGGGTAAAAAAATATATTGTTCTACACTTATCCTCAAATTAGTATGTATATAAATTGCTAATTTTTTGTATCTAAATATTAGGAATAAGATTTTATTATCTCCCAATTTTGTTCATGGTAATGTACAAAGAATCAAATAGATTATTAAATGTCTGTGATATCTTTCTATCTGGTTTTCACATTTTCACAGCTTGACTTGGTATAAAACAGGACTTCTGGAGATATTTCTTACAATTTCTTTTTGTACTGCATTTTATCACTCTTATACCCTCGTGGCTAGTCCTCTTCATTAAGTACTTCACCACATTTTATAAATGTCCATGTGTTTGAATTTAATGAATATATATTTAGAACACCTTATTGGATTGAAGAATAGAAGTATCATTTAATTTCAAACCTGACAGTTAAAGAAAAGGAAAGATACAATCATAAGCAAATATTAAAATAACTATATGCAAATGAAGAAATCACAATCTATTTTAACATTCTGTGGATATAAAAGGGCTTACTTACTTGTGAGGGGTAGAATGCTAACATCCATTATCTTACAAATTTTAAATTGTTCTACTTTACTCTCAGTACATTTGTATTAAGCAATCATGAGGCATGTGTCAAATTTTTATTAAAATTAGCCAAATTAAATCACCAAGAGTATCAGAAAGACCAAACTCTGTAACTGCTTTTAATGAACTCTGACCTTACCTCAGAAGGTGGTATTTTAATGTCTTAAAATTTTCCAGAATAAATATTTAGCATATAGTTCTGAAAACACAAGAACTTATTCAATTTAAGTAAAATATTTATCATCATGCTATTTTTATTGGAGATAAAGATGGTCCTAGAAAGATATTTAATAATCAGTGATATCACTACATATTCAGTTGAACAAAAACGAGACTTAGCAGTCTAAATGAAGAAATAAGTATATGTTTTAAGTAAGTAGAAAAAAATCGCCTTGGTTTTGGCTTTATAATCTAAGACTCTGATTATAAGACCCAGCTAGTGTGATGATCTAAATAGTGATGTCATATAAATGAGTTGTATTGTGTCAAACTCAGAGGATTTAAGATTCAGTTCATTCCCTTTACCACACATAGGCATGCTCTTAGTCTGCCATCCTATCCATTATACTCTCCTGCTTTTTAAGCAATCCAACTATAGCAGTATACATACAATAGACAGATCTTAGATAAAGAGAACCCATGCCCCGGCCCCACAACTCACAATACCCAAGGATAATTTGTACATCTAAACTCTTCAAATGGAATGCATTTTAGGTTAGGGGCAATATATTAGAGGAACATAGATAATCTAAGTGCTTGTGTAAACATATGGCTATACACCAACCACACAGAGGTTCCAATTTGCTCTCTAGGTCACACCAAAGAAATTCTCCCTGTGGGATTTTAGCCTTTACAGAGACAAAGTGAATTCATTCTGTTGAAATATTCATTAAATTAAAAGGCTTCATTTACTATTCTAAAAGCAATTAGTCAGTTTTTCTCATTCTGTGTAGTACAGTACAGGTTACCACTGCATAAAACGGCATTACTGCTCCAGGTAAAATGTGTTGTATTGCAACAAAATTTTTGGGTCTATTAACTACAGACATAACAAAGTTATATTTTTATCAAAATATAGAAATCTTTCAAATAGCCAAAATAATAAAATTGCTTTCCAATAGCAATTATTAATACAATTTAAAAAAAAGAACAAGAAAATATAGTTACTATATATATCTTTCAGTTCAAAACTTGTTCAATACAATTAAATTCCAAGTGTAAGAAAAGTAATCTCTAAAAAAAAGTAAGCAGAAATATTGAATTGTATTAAGAAAGTTCTCCCAAATATTTATAGCAATGATTACAGTAAGTACTCCTTCCTGATAATGAAGAAAATGAAATTTTTATAAAATTTCTCTATGCTCTCATATTCATGATTAATTCTTCTGTAACAATGTGTGAAGCACATCAATTTGAGGTCCTTAGCTGAACATATCACAGGTTAACAGTTACAGGATGTCATAAACCAAAATATAGCCCTTTGACAGCAGCTCAGTGTAATATGTAAATCATTGTATGGTTTCAACAAAGCATATAATAAAAAATTAGTGCACTTTTACTAATTTCAGCAGTAGCTCCAACTAAACACAATATTCCAATTTAAAAAAGGTAAGTAAAGAAAAGCCCTATCTACAGAAAAATGTATCTTTCATGTAAGAATAAAATGAGGTGTCTTCCTTCGTGTGCTAAGTACTGTGTTTGGTATGAGATAAGCACAAACCAATGTTAATGTTTTACATTTCATATTATTACTCAAGTTTTTCTTAAATAAAATACCCTATGAGATATTAAGCCACATAATAGGTTTATAGTATTGTTTGTGCAGCCAAAAAAAAAAAAAAAAAGACCATAGTTAGAAAAATCATTTATAACAGAACCAAAACATTTTCTAACACAGAATTTTGTACCAAGTCTCAATTACACTAGCCAAAAGAGTCAAGCCAAAAAGTCATTAACGAAACTATTATTAATTGAATTCTGACCTAAACTAGGTGGTATCACGTTCATTATCCTACTTCAACTTTATAACAACCTGTGACCTGGGAACTATATTTTCCACCTTACAGAAAACTGAGGCTCAAAGAGCTTAGGTGACTTGTCAAAAGTCATGAATTTAGAAGTAGCAAATCTAGGATTTATATCAAATATTTTTTCATTTACATCACAATAATTCACATTATTCCCCTGGGTAATAGAATATTGTTAGTACTTAGGAATCCCTTAAAATGTGGTTAAAACTCCTTGTGAAAATACAATAACTCCATATTTTCTCTTGCTCCCCACACCCCCAGATTTCGCACTTGCACTTTCCTGCCTAAAATATCACTCTGCTCCTAGCAGGGTTGATGCTAGGGTGAGACAAGGAAAATACTTGCTCATGCACAAAATTTAAAGGATTTCCCAAACAAGAACTGAGACAAATAAATCTTTAATAAAATGTAAAAAAAAAAAAAAAAAAAAATCGTAATTAACAGAAATTATGTGATGAAAAACGTTAACATTTTGAACAGACACGGGAGCATATGTGCCATATAGGAACCTTAGGCTAAACAAAAAGAAATCAGAAATACTCTGTGGTTTCTCTTTATTTCCACAAGTCTCACCTTAAGCATTACTGCAGTCAGAAACCTTACCAGACCAGCGTGGAGACTGCAGTGGCATACCTTTACTGTATCCTATGCATTCCTCTCCAGCCCTACTTACCCACTCTATGATAATAGAGTAGTTATCTGTACCTGCGTAACAAAACCCCTCAAACTTTGGTGACTTAAAACATCAAACATTTATCCTCCTGTTCTCTGGAGTAAGAATGTGAGAGTAGCTTAGCTGAGTTTTGGCTGAGATAAGCTGGGGCCAGAAAGCCTGAGGCTCACTCACATAGCTACTGGCATAGGTCTCCATTCCTTGCTATATAGATCTTTTGATAGAATTACTTGAGAGTTCTTTTGTCATGGTTATTAGCTTCTCTAGGGTGTGCAAACCCATAAGAAAACAAGAATGAAGCTGCTAGGCCTTCTATCACCTACTCTTCTAGTTTCACATCTTCTTTTTTTTTTTTTTTTTTTTATCTTTTCACATTTATAGAGAGAAATTATCTTTTTGTCTTCAGTGCATAGTTATTTCTATTTTACTTTTTGACAGATAGAGAGAGAGACAGAGACAGAGACAGTTAGAGAACC
>PVKE010031542.1:0-18970 GCA_004027555.1 Craseonycteris thonglongyai
TGGATGTATGGATGGATGATGGATAGATAGTAGATGGATGGATGGATGATGGATGGATAATGGATGGATGGATGGATGATGGATAGATAGTGGATGGATGGATGATGGATAGATAATGGAAGAATGGATGGATGATGGATGATGGATGGATGGATGGATGGATGGATGGATGATGGATGGTTGATGGATGGATGGTGGATGGATGGATAGATATAGACAGATGGATTGGTGGGTAGATGAGTGGATGGATGGATATACGAATGGATGGATATAGACAGACAGGTTCGTGGGTAGATGGATGAATGGATAGATGGATGGTTGGATGATTGGATGGATGGATGATGAATGGGTAGATGATGAATGAATGATGGATGGATGAATGATGGATGGATGATGGATATGGATGATGGATGGATGATGGATGGATGGTGGATGGATGGATGGATGGATAGATATAGACAGATGGATTGGGGGGTAGATGAGTGAATGGATGATGGGTGGATATACGGATGGATGGATATAGACAGACAGGTTGGTGGGTAGATGGGTGGATGGGTACATGAGGAAGAGAGAGAAAAGGCAAAGAAGAATGGGGGAAGAAAAGAGAAGAGGTGAGAAGGCCCTGAAATTCTTTACAAAAGGCAAAAAAAAAAAAAGCAAATGATGTTTTTGAGAGGTGGGGAGGAGAGGGGAGGACATGAGGTGAGGTAATGGAGGGGCTCCCGGTTCATCTTGGGCCACAGGGCTCAACCCTGATGGCCCAGTCTCGGCGCTCCATCCCTGCTGCCATCCGCACAACAGACTCAGCCCTGCACTCAGGTCTCAGCCTTGCGATGTTCAGAACGTGTCCATGGTTCAAATTCACAAATCCTGTGGTTTCACACCTAGCGACAGAGGTCAATATTTACCGCATGGGAACACCACCACACACGCATGGAATTCCTCCCGGACGAATCGCAAAGCCGGGCAGAGACCTGAGTCACTGTGAGCACAGGTCTGCACGACGCCCATGAGGACAGAGATGCCGGGCCCTCCCGGAAAAAAACAGTCAGCAGAATCGGACTTGAAAGCCATTTTTGTAGCACAGAGAGTTCAGAAACGTTTCTAAACGCTGACTCTGTAATCCCCTCCATAGGAACATAGCCTACGGAAATCCTCAGAAAGACTAAGATGTTTAAAAGCTCCCCTGAGAACGTGTTATGGTAACGTACACTGAAAACAACCCAAACGTTCAATAACTCGGGATTATCCGTTAAGTCCTGGAACGTTAAAAGGATGGTGGACAATACAGTTATTAAAAATCCTGTTTGCAAAGGAATTGGACATCCGCCGTAAGCACTCGTAGTAGAACCTGACAGTTAATAGAGAAAATATCCAAGATATACACAGTATGGGTCTCAGCAGAGTGTCATCGCCTGTGACCTAAGCATCGCTTCTGCCACTGGCTACCGGTGACGCCGCCAGCCCCCTGGTGACAACGACTGGGTTTCCAGATGCAAAATGAGGATTTCGCTGTGTGATACAAGCCTCTGGTCTCGATGTCCGGTGGGCACAGTGAGCAGCTCCGTTATAGAAAAGTCTCAAAGATCTATTCTTTTTTCTCATCCGCTTTCAAACGCCACTCCTGACATCTTGCTTTTTAACCCGCAGGCCACGTGCAGCCCGGGACGGCTTTGAACACGGCCCAACACCAATCCGTAAACTTCCTTAAAACACCAAGAGATTTTTGTGTGTGTGATTCTTTTTTTTAGCTCATCGGCGATCATCCGTGTGAGTGCATCTTACGTGTGGCCCAGGGAAGCCACAAGGTTGGACTCCTCTGCTTTACCCGAATAACATCTCTCCACCTTCTCCCCTTTCTTGACACTTTTTACCTGAATTATGTCAAATTGTTACCATTGTAACTTTAGTAACAAGCAAGTAACCACTTGTTTGTTATTTGTAACAATGGGAGAGAGGAACGTAACAAGTAAGCGCTAGTTTGTTATTTGTAACAATGGAAAACCAACAAGCACCGTGGATAGTTTTACGGGAAAGGATGTTGTTTGTTGGGGTTCCATGGTGCTACGCCAGGGGTGTCCCCGTCTAAGGCATCACCGCATGGGCCACCAGCTGCTGTGGAGGCCGCGTCTCCGATCCATGGCCAAGCCCCTGACTTAACTTCCTGGTGCTTTTCCTGCGAGACTCATGTTTGTGTCATGGCTTTTGTCAAGGAGATGGTTGCTGTTCTCCGTTCTGTTTTCAGCCGCCTCGTTTTCTTTCTCCTTGTGACCGACATTCACCATGATGACAGCCCCCAAGTAGTTCTGGGCTCGGAATCACAGGGTCTCCTGTCTCAGCTCCTCTTTCTCCGGGGGCATGTCTTTCCCGGCCTTGACCTTCAAGTGTCCTTGAGAACACAGGGCCCCCGAGCTCCTCCTGGGAGGCGGGGTGGCAGGAGCTGGGTCCTGTGGAGACGATGGGGCTTGGGGTGGGCACACGGGACCCTCATTCTACAAAGGGGCCCCCGTTTCTCGAGGACGCCCCGGGCTCCGATGGCACCCACCCTCCCTTTGCCCCCGAGGTCTCCCCAGGGACTCACAGGAGCCCCCACAGGGAGCACGCTTGGCTCTGTCCCCTCCAGACCGGGTTTGGGTTCCGGGTTTGGGTTCCTGGGGGGCCCTGCTGCCCTGCCTCCACCAGTCATCCCACAGGACTGCCCGGAAGGGGATGGCCCTGGCTGGGCGCAGACTCCACCTTGTGGTGGTGACGGCTGAGTGGCATCTGCTGACCACAGCTAGCCCTCCTCCGGGGGGTCCACAAAACTACCAGACATTAACAGACAATTGTCTATTTGAAGAAATTAGAAAACAAAATATTTAAATTCTGAAAAATTGGTCGAGTGGGAACATGAACATGTTGACATTGATAAAAGATGGGTGGAAATATTCAACCATTTCAAAGATGCACATATACCGTATGAAAATTTACTTCTTGTCCAGTTTACACTGTGCTGCCCTGGCTCTAACGCAGCCGTTGAAAGGGTATTTTCAATGGCTAATGATTTTTGGACACCTGAAAAATCAAGACTTAACGTCGATACTCTAGCTGCAGCCCTTGCTGTAAAATTCAATATGGAAAATAGTTCCTGTATGGATATTTATAATATTTTGTTAGAAAATGACGCCTTCACAAAAATATTCATTCCATCGAAAAATATTCCTATTTAAATCATCATAATATGCCTGTTATCTATTTACTATATTATAGTACTTTCTGTTTAGTTATTGTTGCAAAGAATACATTTTTTTATTTGCAATATTTGTTTCTTTAATTTGTTTATGTCCTATTTTTCACTGGAAAGAAGTTGGTCACCTCACCCGGGGGGGCCTGTGGGGGCCGGAAGTGGGTGGAGGGTCTGTGCTTTCTCATTAAAAAGCAGAAAAAGCAATAAGATGGGCCCTAAGTTCCAGCCCCCAGACCCAGGCCTCTGGCGGCCGCAGTTGGAAACATCGCTGTCGGGGATCCAGATTTGTGACGGAGGCTGACGGTGAGCACCCCACACAGACCGGTTCACTCTTGGCGACGTCGATGACCTGAACAGAGCCGGGTCAGACCACTCCCCAGGCCCTGTGCCCCCCCCGGGCTGCAGAGACCCCTGGATACTCCCCGCTTGCCCAGGACCCCAGGCCGGTCAGCACCCCCATGAGAATGGGGGTGAGCCCCCATCTCAGGCTGCCTGCTGCAGGGACAGCATCCCATGGGCACTTCTGAGGAGATGCAGGGTTTTCCATCGGGACCCACATGCGACCACCACCCCCAGAGCCTCACCCCCCACCTGGCCCCTGGGCGAGGGTGAGGGTGAGAATCCAACGGACACCAGACCATCAGCATCGACTTCCATGTCACGAGGACGCTGCCACCAGGCCTTACGGCTCACCTGCCCCCAGGACCCCCGCACCCACCCCCGGGCAGCCCCAAGGGCACATTCAGGCCCCAGAAAATCACTTTTCCAAACACCACAGAGCCTGAGGGTCCCGATGGAGGTGTTCTGAGAGGCACCAGGACATTTCCTCAGTAAGCTCCCCCAGGGTTGTTAAAAATAAGAACACAGGGGTGGCCGGGAGGGCTCAGCGGGTTAAGTGCTTGCTTTGCAGCCCTGGGGCATGAGGATCGAATCCCCTGGCCTGTGAGGACCCATATGCTGAACTGGGGTGTGCCCCCAGTTCAGTTCTTGCCGGGGCCTATGTGGGAGCCCCCGGCCCAGTTCCTGCCCTGTGCAGCCCTGTGCCCACCTGTGGAGTGAAACTATATGGAAAACTAATGCTGTCAACTATGGAGACAGCTCTGGGCCCTCCCCCTCCTCTCTGTCTGTCTCCGTCAAAAAAACAGTAAAAATAAATCTTCAAAAGAAAGAATAAGAACACAAACGTGTAGGCAGGAGTGAGGGCCCAGCATAGCTCCACTGAGCTGGGGCTTCAACTTCACGGAGGGCAGCTGATGGGACGGAAAATGTAACAATGACCCACTGAACGGAGAGAACACGAGGACAGAACCTGAGGCTTCTGCAGGGACTGGGGCTTCTGCAGGGACCAGGGCTTCTGCAGGGACCGGGGCTTCTGCAGGTGCCAGGGTTTTTGCAGGGACCAGGGCTTCTGCAGGGACCAGGGCTTCTGCAGGGACTGGGGCTTATGCGCCCCCGGCTGGACCCGCAGGGAACCGGCGTCTGTGCCACCGCAGGGCCCACGATTGTTATGCAAACACGGAGGCCCGCACCGGGCGGCGCCCCATCTGCTCGGGGCGCCCTTCTCACGCGCGCCGGGCCGGGCCGGGCCGCGTGCTCGCCGCTGCGCGCTCCTCCTGTTCCAGCCTCTCGGCGGTGAAAACCGGGAAACCCGCGGGGCCCTCCCTCCGCCTCCCTTTTCATGTGCAAACGAGCCCGTGTCAGCGACGCGTGGCCCCCCTATTCTCCGCCCGCGTTTGTGTTGGTGAAAAGACCCGTCTCCAATTTCTGGAGCCCGGAGCAGCTGCTGCGGCCGCTGAGGCCTCTTTTCACGGCGCCTGGGGGGTTGGGGAGGGGGGTCCCCCAGCCCCGGGCCCCGCCCCCCACCCCCTTTTGTCTGGGGCGCAGCCAGCCCCCAGCCTGACCCCTGGCCCGCACGGGGCCTGCGCCTTTGTCCGCGTCCCCAGACAAGTTTCAGCCTCAATCGCGCATTGTTCGGGCCCCGCGGGCCAGCACGTGCCCAAGCCCCCTAATCTCCTAATGTCTCCCCGGGAAGAGGCAGCTGTTAGTGATACGCAGCTGTCGCGGGCCTGCTGCCGCCCGGAGGACAATGGCAGCGTGCGGGGCTCCCCGTTCTTTCTCCTCCTCGGGGCTTGTGTTTTTTTTTGTGGTTATTTTTTTTGGCAACAGTTGGCAGCACGTGCTGTGAAATGCCTGGATCCGAACGCGCTCACCACCGCCCCCACCCACGCCGGCTCTGCGCTCGAGCACCTCTCCGAGCCCCAAACCTTCCGCTCCCGCGGTGTCCCTGGGGTGGCAAAAAATAACGACCCGCGCCTGCGTCTGCGTCTGCGCCTGCGCGCGCGCGCACGAGCCCCACGCGCGCGGGGTGGCAAAAAATCATGACCAGCGCCTGTGTCTGCATCTGCGCGCGCGCGCACGCACAAGCCCCCCACGGGCGCGACTTCTCGCTCAGGGCGCACATGCTCCTGGGAAGTCGCTGCGCGGCGTCTGTGGCGCCCCCGCCCCCCGGCGCCCTGGCACGTGTCACCCGAAGGCAAGAGAGCCCCCTAGAGACACACACCCCGCGAGGCGCGCCCCAGCCCTGAAAGTGGGCCCCGCGGGGCTCCTGGGCCCTGCCTGCCGCCTGCGGTCGCCCTGAGCCACCAGGTCACCCCCTTGGCCCACCCGACTTTGCAGGGACAGTCGCAGCAGCCCTCCCGCGAGCCCGGGACGTGCTCGCTGCAGCCCCTCTGGGTTCGGAGACACCGGCTCCCCGACTGGAATCGGTTCCGTGGACGGGTCCACACGCGCGGCCCGTGGCCACCGCGCGGGGCTGCAGAGCTGGGTGTTTGCAAACGTGCTGTCACATGAGGGACAGAGCACACAGGTACCCTGGTCTCACCTCCGGGGCTCCATGTCCTCCTGGGGGCCGCCTACGTGCTGGGGTCTCTAAAGCTCTCCCCGGGGGACCAGATGGGCCCCCCCCCAGATGCCCTGCAGCCGAGCCCTGACTCTGCCTAGAGGAGCCACGAACGGAGCTCTCGGGACCGCAGGGACCTAGGAGCTATGCAGGCCAGAGGCCACTGAGGCTCAGCGGCAGCCCCCGGCCCTTCTCCCCGGGGGGTTTTGTCCCTTCTCTGCCCACAGTGGCCTCAGTGTCAGGGCCGTCCTAGCTCCAAAGTCACTAACAAGCAGCCCTGTCGGGACACAGAGATTGAAGAAGACCCAGAGGTGAGTCGCACGCAGCTCAGGCCCAGCCCCGGGTCTCTCACCTGGTGGGGAACCGAAAGCCCGGACCTTGCCAGAAACCCAACCCCCCCCCACCCCCCACCCCCGGGCTGGAGCGTGCGGCCTGCCGCACACCTGCCGCCTCTCTTCCTGCCCTGTGTGAACTCTATGCTTCCTCTCTGGCCCTTTTGCACCTGCCGAAGGGGACGGGGACAAGGTGGTGGCTCTGTCCCCGTGGGACCTGGCTGTCCCCCCAGCCACAGGCACCTCAGTCACCCGCCAGCCACTGCTGCCCTGTCACCTCTCCTCTCAGGAGCGACAGGAAATCAAGGGTGAGGGGAGAATCCGCAGCCTCGGGCACACGGGGCCATCTGTCGTGGGGGGAGGGGACAGCCAGGCTGGGCGGGGGCAGGGTTTAAAGAGACACAGAAGACGGCCATGTGTCCACCCAGCTGGAGGGGGCTTGTGACACGAGGCCAGGCTGCCATGAAGGCCTGGAGGGGTGACCCGCTGCATTCCTGCCGCCACACGCCCGGCCGTTCTCGCTGGAGGGAGGGAGGGAGGCGAGGCTCTCATGCCCGGCGCTGCTGGCAGGGGCGGAGAGGTGACAGGCAGGCGCATTGTCAGGCCATTAGCAGAGGACAATGGGAAGCTGAAAGGGTAATCCGGTGAATAGAAGAGGTTGGCCTGTGCCAGCCGCCGTGGGCTGGGGCTGCTCATTATCCCAGACGGCAGATGGAGGGTGGCCTGGTTGCTGTGCAGAGCTGGGTGCAGGGCGGGGCGGCTGGAGCAGAGGGTGGGCACTGGGGACCTGCCACCCTCAGCAGTTGCCCTTCCCCAGGTCAACCTGTGCACCCGTGCACACCACACACCCCTACCCCACGCACCCCGTGCACCCCATGCACAACACGCACATTATGCACTTCATGCACCCACACCCTGTGCACCCGTGCACCACCATGCACCTCCTGCCCCCAGGAGCCTTCACTATGAAGCCTCATCACTGAGCTAAAAGCCGGGGCACTGGCCAGCGGGCCTGCCCAGCACTGAGCACACTGAACGCAGGAACGGGCGTGGGGGCGGTGGGGCGTGCACCCCATGCTTCTACCCTAACCTGCTCTCGCCTCCACACAAGTTCTTTCAACTCGCTGCCTCGTGTTCGCTCAACGTGGAAGCTGAGACCGCTAGGCAGATGTGGGCAAAAAAGACTGCACTAGGGACGCAGGTGCTGTGGACGCGCACGCGGTGGACGCGCACGCCAGGGACGCGCGTGCCGGGGTCGCGCACGCTGGGGACGCATATGCTGGGGATGCGCACGCGGTGGATGTGCACGCCAGAGACGTGCACGCGGGGGACGCAGATGCTGGGGACGCGCACACTGGGGACGCGCACGCGGTGAACGTGCACGCCAGGGACGTGCACGTGGTGGACATGCACACAGGGGACGCACACACTGGGGACGTGCACACCGGGGACACACACCCCGGGGATGCGCACGCAGCGGACACGCACGCCGGGGACGCGCACCCCGGGGACATGCACGCCAGGGACGCATGCCCCGGGAACGTGCGTGCGGTGGATACACACGTGGTGGATATGCACGCCGGGGACAGGCTCGCTGGCCTAGCACCTCCGCTCCTGTGACACCTGCAGGCAATGGCATGGGCACCAGGTGGCCTCCACCAGCTCCAGCCAGAAAGTCACCTGACACCTGCATTAGGAAAAACCCCTGGTGTGGGGGGCTGGCTGTGAGGCTAATGCAGAAGGCTGAGGTGCCCCCTCCCCCTCGCCTGCCTGCCCCACATCTGAACCCTCCTGTTCGCCCCTGTTGCCAGGCGGCCCCCGTGAGCTCGTGCGCTTCCTAACATGGGACTGCAGCCGGCCGCTTCGCCCGCTCCCACAATCTCGGTTCTGGAGACACGTTATTTCAAGAGAATTTTCCTGTGAACTTTCCAGGGCTGATTCGCACTGTTGCCTTATCATCATTCATCCAATAAAACTCGCCACCTTGTACTCCTGACCCTACTTATGTCGGGGGCAGCTTCGTGCTAAATTCAGTGCTGCAAACAGCTTGTTCCTGCTCCGCCAACATCACGGTCCCGTCAGGGAAGTGACAGAGAGCAGCGTCCCTTGTGCTGCTTTCGTCTGTGTTATGGGGACAGCAAGGGCCGCTACACAGGGCAGACGGCACCTCCATGAATTTCTGCAACGGGACGCCGTCCGATTCTGCCTAAACCGGTCCCTCTAGTTCCCCCCTCCCTTTCCACAGAGCATTCAAGTAGCAGAGATTCCTTCAAGAAAAGGCTAAGAGCCAGGAGAAGGTCGTTCTCACAGCATCCGCCTCTTACAGAGATTTGCTTTGCAGACGTGTGTGCACAGTGACGCTGGAGATGCACGCAGTGACGACACAGAGCAGGCCGCTGGCTACTGCAGCCCAAGTGAGCAGAGGGAGGAGCAAGGGCTGGAACTGCCAAAATGTGAGCAGCGTCCTGTGAACCTGGTGCCGCTTCCTGAGTGTGTCTGTGTTGACTATCACTCTCTCCTGTGCGCACAAGTTGCACATACTCTTGTGCATGTGTAGCGTGTTGCAGAGTTACCTTAAAAGCTCCTTTCCATCTCCAGCTGGAGGAAGAAAGAAGGATACAGTTGCTAGACTCTTGATCTGGGCTGGGGAACCTTGATTGTAGCAACCCGACCCCGTCCCCTATGTTGCAAGGAGGCCGCCGCCCATGTGACTGAGCTCCAGCCGTTGAACGGCCTACAAAGTATCGCTATGGGTCTCGGTTTGTGCAAAAATGTTGCATGTCATGATTTGTGTTTAAATCTGTCAGGGGATGGAAAAAACAATGTCCTCCGGCCCCCTATGAGGCAGGGACGGACCCCCCTCTGCTGGGCCCACCTCCCTGCATCCCAGGTCTAGGCCCCTGGGCAGCAGGCTCGCCCGCACAGGGGACAGAGCAGGCTGAGGGGAGCTGGAGGACCCGCCCGATGCAGGCCCAGCCCGTGTCTGCTGCCCTTGTGCGCCCTTGGCTGTGACTTCCTGAGTCTGTCCCTGCCCCATGGGCTGCCCCGGGTCCCCCCAGGCCTCCTGCCAGGTTAAGCGGCCTCATCCAATCACCCCTCTGCAGGATCAGACCCCCCAAAGACCCACAGAGTCCTGCCCAGATGCAGCCAGATTCTCACCGCCCCACCCATGGGGCTCGGCATAAAGCCGCCTCCTCTTCGGGGCCCCCGTGAGATCCCAAATATAATGGCAGACATGAGGTATGGTCTCCCCTGTCCATCGGGAATAGACCGAACCCCATGCGCCTGGGGCCTGCACCACCGTGCTCGGCAGCCAGCCACGGAAAAACCAGCGCTCCCATCACTTTTGAACTCTCGATCAGGACACAGCACAGTGAGGGGTCCCACGGAGCCGCCCCCCGTGGCCGGCTGCGGCCGGTGACAGGAGTGTCCAGCGTGGGTGTGACTCCGCCTGGGCATCCGCAGCACACCAGGCCCCGGGGAGCAGCCACGACGCCCCCACTGGCCTGTCCGCGGCTCTAGGGGCTGAAGGTGGCAGCCAGGCTTGAGGCACCGGATCCGGCCCCTGCGGGCGGAAGCCCCAATGTGAGCGATTGAAATCTGTCTGCCCCTGGTGGGGGCCTGAGGTTCTCAGCCTGCAGAGAAGACCAATGAGGGAGCCCAGGGACGCTGGGAGAGCTCAGCGGGTTAAGTGCTCGCTTTGCAGCCCCAGGGACTGAGGATCGAATCCCAGCCCCGGCCCGTGGGGACCCATATGCTGAACTGGAGTGAGCTTCTCATGTGGGAGACCCCCAGTCCTGTTCCTGCCCTGCACGGCCCCCGCCCACCTGTGTGGAATGAAACCATGTCGAAAACCAATGATGTGCAGCTATGGAGAGAGCTCTGGGCCCTCCCCCTTCTCTCTGTCAAAAACAATAAAATCTAAAAAAAGAAAAATGAATGGAGCCCATCCCGCCGCCCCCTCCCTCACACCAAGGGCCAGGAGGCTGAGAAGCGGGACGAGGGGTCCCGGATGGTGGCCTGGCTGGCAGGGCCCTCCAACCCCAGGCACACATCACAGAGGCCGCTTCGGGGCTCACCTGAGCTCACCTGTGGAGGGCGGGGCCCAGTAAGGGGCGTGTCCTGTCCAGAGCCCGGGCTCCTTCTGGGAGCCAGTGGTCAGACAGGTTCTCCGGGAACAGTCCGTCCTGCCCGGGGCCTGGCGGGTGGCCACAGTGGGGCCTCCCGGGTTGACAAAGCGCCCGTCAGTGTCGTGTCTTCTGTGCAGCTCCAAGCTGACCTGCAGGGCCCCTGGGGAGAAGGCGGGGAGTCCCCAGGGCTTCTCCTGGGGGCCGGCTCTCGGGGGGGAGGGGTCAATGTGGATTGGACAGGGCCCCCAACAGGGAGATTGTGGCCTCGATCTTGGTCTCAGATGTCTACACAAGTCGGTTCAAACCCCCGATGGGGCTCCTCACGCACATGGCAGGGGCTGGTGCCCCAGGATCTCCGCGGGGGTCCCAGGAATCTGTGTGGGTCACGGGTTTCCCAGGGACCCCCAGGTTGTGGAGCCCAGCACCCCAGCCCGAACCCTGGTCCACGGCATTGAGTAACGAGGCCAGGGGAGCCCGTCCAAATCCCCATCGGCCGCTGAATGTCACCCTGGGCCCCGTGCTGTTAAAAAGTTGAACTGTGTCCTACAGCTGAATCCCATGATTGGACCAAACCCAGCCCACCGCCGTGCTCCATGCTCCGTGCTCCCTGCTCCGTGCTCCGTGCTCCGTGCACCGGGCTCCGGGCTCCGGGCTCCGTGCACCGTGCTTCGGGCACCGTGCTGTGCTCCGTGCACCGTGCTCCGTGCTCCATGCTCCAGGCTCCGTGCTCCAGGCACCGTGCACCGTGCTCCGTGCTCCGTGCTCCAGGCTCCGTGCACTGTGCTCCGTGCTCCGTGCTCCGCGCACCGTGCTCCGTGCTCCAGGCTCCATGCACCGTGCTCCATGCTCCGGGCTCCGTGCTCCGTGCTCCAGGCACCGGGCACTGTGCTCCGTGCACAGTGCTCTGTGCTCCGTGCTCCGTGCTCCGTGCTCCGCGCACCGTGCTCCGTGCTCCAGGCTCCGTGCACCGTGCTCCGGGCACCGTGCTCCGTGCTCTGGGCTCTGTGCTCTGGGTTCCCTGCTCCGGGTCCTCCCACGCTCCCCACCCGGGCCCTGCCTGGGCCCCCCCCAACTCCAAGGGGCCACCCTGAGGAGCGGCGTCCCCGCCGTCCTTCTTCAAAGAGGAAGGGAACCCGCGACGGTCGGGACGCTGGTGTCCAGGGCTCCGCCTCTACCCCTGGTGGCCCTGCCGTCCCCAGGAGAAGCCATTCCCCAAGGTCGCCCAGTGATGGAGGTCGGGGCCCCAGCCGGCGCCGGGAGACGCGGGGCCTTTGCAAGACCTCGGGCAGACACTCCCGGCAGGGCCGGGGGTCCAGGGGCAGGAGATCAGGGCTGGGCCTGTGTACCCGCCTCTCACAGGGTCCAGGGCACAACCAGAACCCCCTGGGCTGGGCTCAGCTCTGCGAATGGAGTGGGAAGTCCCGAGAAGGGAGGGGGGTCCTGTGCGTCCACGTGGTTCCCAGCGACCACCACCCTGTGGCCCAGAACCCACCGCACCGGGTCAGCGCTGCCCCGGATGAGGGAGGCGAAATGCAGATGCTTTAAAGACAAGGTGATCTCAGGAGGCTCCGGGGCAGAGGCCTGGCCTGTGGGTTGTGGGGTCCTAACCCAGGAGACCCCAGCCCTGCCCCACAGAGCCCGGGGTCCGATGTCCTCTGGGGACTGGATCCTGCCTCCTGGGGGAGGAGGGGCCGCAGCCTGGGTGGGCTGGGCGGGGCCTGAGCGCCTGCAGCCCGAGGCTCCGCCCTCCTCACCCAGCAAGGCCGCAGGGAGGGGACCCAGATCGAGAAGCCGAGGCTCCTACAGCTGCCGGAGGCCCGGCCCTGAGAGGAATGCCAGGCAGCCCAGTGGAATGTCCACAAGCCCCGGGCTGGAAGCCACCGCCTTCCCATTCCTGGTTCCCACCGCGTTGGTCATCTCAGAACATTCAGTACCACCCGGGCTGCCGGCCCTAAAAAAAGACGCCGGCGCCAGGGCCGCTGGGAGCCCACACGGAGCAGGATCAAGCCTGAGGGAGCAAGGCCGCCCGTGTGGCTGTGGGAGAACCAGTCATGCAGGGGCTGCGAGGCGATGGTCGGCGTGATGGCAGCCAGGCAGCGACCGGAGGGAGCTCCCAGGAGCCGGGTGGGGAACGAAGTCCACGAGGGGCCACCGGCACCCAAAAACCCTGACCACGTGCTCCCCGGCCCTGGACTAACCTGAGCTCAGCTCTGCGTCCTGTTCACAGGGGGCTGCCATGAAAATACATGCAGGCAGAGGGCCACGCCGGGCCCATGGTGAATAAAACCCCAGCTACATGGCAGAAAGGCCGGTGGTTCCCGTGAAATGAAAACAACACCCCTGATGGACAGCCCTGGAAAAGGTCGCCTTAGGATCCTGTTTCAACAGCCGTGAAAATGTCCTGAGACAACAGCCCAGGATGCTCAGGGCCCTGGGCCACCCCACGGCTGCCTCCTGGGCGGGGCGCCTTCAACACAGGCCTGTCCTTCTCGGTGACGCAGCCCAGACGCCGGTTACGACATCAGTGTGAAGCCGTCTGACTTGCACAGGAGCGGCCATGCATGTGGGGTGCTGGGGGAGGCCTCACGCAGCTGCTCCTGGGGCACCCACACCCCAAGTCCATTCCTGCAGCCCCCTCTCGGCTCCTGGGAGACGCCCAGGCTCCTACCCGTGAGAGGGGACAGACACCAGCCTCTTCTGTTTGCTCTGGAACATTCTACGGGAGTCTGAAGGGGACGCAAGTTCACCCTGTAGGGCTTTAGCTGTAAACACGGGCTGCTGCCCCCAGGGGCCACCCACACCCGTCGGGGACCCTCCCCCTCACTCCTGCACTGGGAGCTCCAGGGGCCGGGTTGAGACACTGGTGAGACAGATCTGGACATGGGTGCACAGCCCCCCAACCCCCCAGAGTTCAAGGCCCTGGAGCCAGCGCTGCTGAGAAGGCAGCCAGGACCACGTCCCAGCTCACAGCCCCCGGGTGCCCCCGGGGAGGCGCCCGGAATCGGAGATGAGCCCCCGAGGGCTCCAGGCAGAGCCTGTGCTGGGTGAAGCTTAGAAGCGGGGGTCCCGCATCCCCCCTGCACCCGCCACACATTTCACCCAGCACCCCACTCCGCATCCCACCTCCATCCTTCCCTGCCCCCCGCCCCCCGAACCCCACCCCACGTCCCACCATAAACGCACCCTCCCCCTTTCTCCCATCTCAGGCCTCGTGAGAAGGGCCGCCCACTGGAGACAACTGAGCCCCACACCTGGGGGGACCCTGGGGCAGGTCAGAGCAGGGCCCTCTGCATATTCCCACAGGTGTCACCCCCTCCCATCGGGTCCCCCCAACACGCAGACACCCTCTGACGATGCCTGTCGCCCGCGGGCCGCAGGCGCTGGGAGGAGGGGAGCCGGTGGGCAAGGCGGGCATTGCCATCAGCTGCCACGGCCCCTGCACGGGAGGACAGGCCCCAGGGGCACCCCGTGTTGCCTGGGGAGCCAGAGGGTGCTCAGCGGCTCCTGGCTGCCCCCCAGACGCTCACAGAGGTGGCCACTCCGGTGACAGCAGCTGCCCTGGCCCCGGGGGCGTGAAGCGTGTTTGTGGCCACTGTCCCGAGCACTTGGGCCGGAGTCACAGCCGAGGGCTCCCCACGCACTTCCCCCCTGCAAACCCGCTGAGGAGAGAGGGGCCACCAGCCGCCCTGTGGGGCCCCGAGCTGCTCGGGTGCCAGCGTCCAGCGTGTTCACGGGGACCAGGGACCGGGGACCGGGGACAGTGAAGGCAAAGGAGCACTGGATGCAGAGATAAAAATACCCGGGACAGGACGTGCAGCAAGCACGGGACCCGGGGCGGGGAGCAGGCAGGCAGGTCACCCCGCATCACCCGGGGGCCGGCTGCCCCACGCTGGCTGGGGCTCCGTGGGCTAAGTGGGCTCTCGTCTGGCTGCCCGGCTCCTGTGGACCGCGCAGGCGACCCCTTGCAGAGCGTGAGCCAGGCCTGGAAACAGCCTCAGGGGGGCGGGAAGCTGAACTCCAGGATGGCCTGGAATCTGCTGTCCCCGCCGGGTTCTAGCCCGGGGCCGACAGCTCAGGCTGCCGAGCTTCCCGAGAGCCCCGGTCCTCCTTGAACGACGAACCTGTGCAAGACCAAGTCCAGTGCAAGCCACCAACGTGCCGCCCAGAACAGAACGTCCTGTGCATGGCTGGCCGTCCACCCCTCCCCCCGGGGCACCAGAAGGTGCCCTGTTCCTGTAACGTAATCACCCGGGAGAGACCCAGTGTTCCAGCCACAGCCTCTCGGCTGTACGCACTGCTTATTTGGAGTCGGTTGCGGGCGTGAGAAAGGGATAATAGGTGAGGGTGAGGACAAACAAGGCTCCCGGGAAGAAGTCGGGTTCATCGCCACCCTGAGGGGAAAAAGACAAAGACCTTTCGGATCCCCGGGCTTTGACATAAGAGAGTCTTGGTCCATTTTCATGAGGCCGATGCAGCCTGCCTGGGAAGGAGCAGAGGCAGGGACTGGGCAGCACAGCCCCGGGATCCGGGGCAGCACGTGGTCACACGGGGACGGTGCCACAGGAAGACGAGGGTGCAGGGGACACCGGCTCTCCCGGGAAGTGCCTCCCAGGAGGATGCCATGCTCTTTTCCAGTGCTCACTCTTTTAAAGACACGCTGGCGGCGTGTCTGAGAGTTTGTGGCTTGGGGTTCTCGGCCACATGTGCATCTGTGCATGCATGTGAGCGCACATGCAAGCATGTGCGTCTGTGCTTGCATGTGGGTGCATGTGCATGCACGTGCATCTGTGCGTGCATGTGCATGTGCGTCTGTGCCTGCATGTGAGTGCATGTGCATGCGTGTGCATCCGTGGGTATGTGCATCTACTGAGGCCCAACCCAGTGCACGGGGTGGGGGGGGAGCCCTTGGGGCACCTCAGGGCGTCCTGCTTGCTGGACTGGCATGGGGTGTATAGGGGGCGGGGGGGCACAGGTGGGTGGGAGCACCCACTTAGCGGGAGGACTGATGTTGGAACTTGGTCATTTCTCGTAAAGGGGCATCAGCCCCCCGTCTTCCCAGACAGCGGACAGCCGGCTTCTGAGAGGGCTCCGGTGTTCACGTTCTGGTTCCATCCGGGTCCTGGGGTTCTGCAAAGCTTCAGTTCTAGGTATAGCCGGAGGCCCAAGTTCTCTCCTCTGCCAGTTTTTGGGTGGCCTGGCCCGAGGTCCTGGTCTACTGTCCCCAAAACACAACTCAGCACCTTGTCACCCCAGAAAGGATGGTTCTGAGCTGGCTCTGCACTTACAAGCCCCCCCCCCCCCCCCCCCGGGCATCCGGCCCTCCAGGTGCAGGCGCTGGGACAGGCAATGGAGCTGGGGCTGCTTCTCCATCCGCACAATGGGGGTTTAGAGATGGGGCTTCCTCCAGGCAGGCAGCTGCCCCTCCCGCCTGGCCCACATTGCTCCCCGGCTTCTCCAGCCCTGCCTCGCACTTTGGGTCCCGGTTTCTCCTCAGTCCCCTCTGTGCCCTGGGGGTCCGGAGGCCACCTAGGGGCCCAGCACTGCTGGCTCTGGCGCTGACCTGCTGGGGGACCCCAAACCCTGTGCCAACCCAGCCTGAGCGCCCAACGGCCTGCCCGTTAGCTTGTCGGGGTCTGACCCCCATCAGCACCCTCCTTCCTGGAATGGTCAAGCGCTCGGTTTGCGACAGAGAAATGGCCGGTGGGTGGAGGACCCTAGCGTGCTCCCAGGTGCGGGGAAGAAGCAACACCCTCTGAACAATGTTCCCGTTACCGCCTTCACCCCCCAGACCCTGGCGTTCAGCCCGCAAGCAGCACACGTCACTGCTCTGCTGTCCCTGTGTCCTGAGGCTGGTGGGGGAGGGGCGACAGGTGTGTCTCTTCTGGGTCACAGGAAGCCACACGCAGCTGCGAGAAAAGGGACTTGGCTTTGACCACAGCCTGAGCCCAGCCGTGGTGGGCAGGGCGACCCCACGTTCAGCTCACACCCTCCCAGCCGTGCCCCGGGTCCACCCACAGGTCATGTGTGGGGCCGGGTCCCCCGTCCGCCCCCCACCCACACGTGGGTCCTGGGTTCTTCAGCAGGTGCCATCCCTAACTTTTGAAAATTGTCACCCCTGACGTCCATCCGGTGCTTTCTAGATGCACGGGGCTGGGCCCAGAGGCCCCCGGCTCACTTCCCCGGGGGGGTGTGGTGTGTGTGACACTGTGTCCCAGCATGCATTTCTGTCCCCTGAAGACCCCCTCCCCCACCCACCACCCACCCCACCCACCCCACCCACCCCCGCTCCTGAAGTTCCCTCGGGCATCCTCACTGTCAACTCTGCTCTGAGGAAGCCAAGTGTTGTAAGGGTGGCCAGCGGGCGACCACAAGGTCAGACCACCAGCAGAGGGGTCTGCCCCCCGGCCCTGGGCAATGTGCCCCCAAACACACTCATCGAAGGGCCCCCGTTACATCGTTACGACCCAGGTTTACTACAACACCCTTGCGCCCAATGGCTGAGACGGGGCGAAACAGCCCCGATAAGCCGGTACGAGTTCCTCTGTGGGAAACCAGCACAGGGTACCTGACCCGGGGCTGGGGGGGAACACCTGGGGGGCTTGTTAAACGGCGTGCCAGCCCCTCCATGTGTATCTCTCCTGCTGAAACGCTGCTCAAGCCAGACGGGGGCGAGAGCCACACACGCATCAGCCTCCTGACTGCTTCCCCCCCAAGGGGGACTCGTCCCAGATTGGCCGTTCCCCACGTGTGTGCCCCCTTTGGAGCCTATCACTCGAGACTGTACTTAGAAAGCAGCCGTTTCTAAACGCGAACGTTGTGGAAATGAGGTGATCAGTCAGGAAAGAATTACCACACGGAAAGGATGTGCCAGATTTAATTTTACAACCATCAAAGCACCATGGCTACCGACCGGCTTCCGTGCACCCCTGCATGGCCCGGCGTGGGCCCCCGGCCCCCCATGCCACAGCTTAGGAACCGACGTTCTGGATCCTTCTGACAGAAAGCCTGTGCTGCAAAGACTTTCCCGCGTGGGTCTTTACAAAGCCGTGAGTCGCGGCAGGCGCCCGGGGCTGTGGGCAGAGAACGCTCAGAACGGGGGGGCCGCAGAGGGTGGCTCACAGCAGACCTTGCTGCAGACGCGGCCTCCCCACCCGGTTCTTTGGGCTCCGACCTTCCAAGTTCAGGCGCAGCCGGGCCCACACGGGTGACTCATGCTTCAGCCCAGTCACCAAGGTCAGAGACGGGACGCCTGGGTGACATCGCTGTCAGCGCCATTACTCCCAAGAGGCCAGGGCTGCCCTGGGCCACGCACACTGTGCAGGTGGCTGCAGCGTGGTTGCCATGGGCAGCTGCCCGGAGGGGGGTGCCCAGCGGCGGGGGAGGGGCTGCCAGTCCCGGGTCGCAGGGTGGCCTTGCACCCCAGGGGGGCGCCCTGGCTCATCTCCAGTGGGCGCCTGTCTGGCACGTTTGAAGGTCGTCCTGGCCGGCGATACACAGGCGCCCCCCGCGCCCCCTCCCCCGCCGCCAACGCCGCGGGTGCCCGTGACCCAGCCCGGCCGGGAGGGGGCGACCCTCAGGTGTCATCGGAGTTTCAGGCGTTTCCGCCAATCATCGTGCGCCCCCCCCCCCGCGGGCGGGACCCCCGCCCTCAATCACAAGAGCGCGCGTCCGGAAGTTTATCGTCACGTTCAAGGCTGCAGCCGCCGCGTCCTCCCGAAAGCGAAGCGTGCGGCCCGGATCCGTGTCGAGGCTGCGGCGCAGCGCCGTGCGCACGGGCTCCCAGGCCGCCGGGCCCCGCCGCTCC
The DNA here is from genome assembly GCA_004027555.1 of Craseonycteris thonglongyai. Lineage (NCBI taxonomy): Eukaryota > Metazoa > Chordata > Mammalia > Chiroptera > Craseonycteridae > Craseonycteris > Craseonycteris thonglongyai. The sequence goes on from PVKE010031542.1 coordinate 18,392, forward strand.
CCGGCTTCCTGCCCGCGGTGCCGGCTGCTGAGTCACGCCTGCCGGGCCAGCGCGCCCTCCCCGGCCGCCGGCCTCCCCGGCCCGGCCCCGCGCCCGTTTGGTCGAGTCCTGGGCTCCGGGCCGACCCGGCCCCGCCGCCGCCGCCGCCGCCGCCGCGGGGACCCTCCTGGGGGCGCGCGCGCCTCCTCGCCGCTCTCCGCGCGCCCCCGCCCGCGGGCCGGTCTCCAGCGCCTCCGCCGGCCCCGCGCTAGGCGCCCCGGGGCGTCTCCACGTCGATCAGACCAAGGGCCCCGCGGGACCGTCACTCCGGGAGCGTGACGCTGGGCACCCAGTCGTTGACACTGCGGCTCTCCTCGCAGAACAGGCTGAGCTTCTCCAAGGCTGGGTCCTTCCACGCATCCTCGCTGGGGTTCTGCGTGGGGGAGGGGGGCGCACGGTCAACCTCGGGGGGCGGGGCGGTGGCCGTGACCTGGGTGGGGGATGGGTGGGAGGCGCACGATCAGCCTCGTGGGCCGCGTGGGGGGCCAGACGGCCGTGACCTGGGTGGTGGATGGGTGGGGGGCGCACGATCAGCCTCGT
>PVKE010031543.1:0-18962 GCA_004027555.1 Craseonycteris thonglongyai
CTTGTTGATTATAGCCATTCTAACAGGTGTAAGATGGTATCTCATTGTGGTTTTTATTTGCATCTCCCTAATTGCTAGTGAAGTGGAGCATTTTTTCATATATCTGTTGGCCATATGTATGTCTTCCTGAGAGAAGTGTCTGTTAAGGTCATCTGCCCATTTTTTAATTGGATTGCTTGTTTTTTTCTTGTTGAATTGTTCGGTTTTAAAATGTTAAACTATAGCACTTTAATTGCATTATGACAGAACTTGTAGAATTGAATTAACATCCATTAATTTTTCCTGGAACTTAATAGTAATGACTTAATGTCAGTTAATTTCCTGGACTGGAGGTAATTTTTGGTCAGTAGTTGGAATAGGACATCAGGAGAACCTAAGTAGCTCTCCATGGAGAAGTAGAGAGAGTAAGCAGTAGACAGAGGTACGGAGGGAATAGTGGGACGAGAGCCCATAGTCGGAGTGGCACGGTCCACACTGCTATGAGTTTCGGGATACACCATGTCAGTTGAGTTCCTGGAGGTGATGTGTTCTTTACTCCTCACTTTCTTTTCAAGTCTGCTTAAGTTTGGCATCAACTTTTATTCTTTCCCTTTGTCCTTCATTCATTGTTTAGGCTTGAACTTTGTTTCCAGACTGTGTCATTTGTAGTCAAACCTAATCTTTGCTTTAGATAAGGAAGTTTGCTTCAATTTGCTAAATTTCTCTCTTTTTATACTGTGGATAGGGAAGACTATTCCACACACACACACAAATGGATTTTTCATAAAAATGAGAATTAGCAACATACTCCATGAACTTCATTGAAACACAGCTTGTTTTATCTTTAAATAATGGTGGGAGACACTTAGAAAGGAAATACTTTCTCCTTTCCATTGACTAATTTTAGGAAACATACTTGGTAACTAATTTGAATGATTAATAAATTAGACAGGAGATAAGGACTCAGATGTTCTTCATATCTGTTAAAATGGAACATCCTTATTAAACTATTTTGGGATTTCTGACAAAATAGGTCTTTAATTTATATTCTTTGAGAGACTTAAAGTCTCTCAAGTTACTAAGTTTTCAATTTGGCTCTTGGTTTAAAAACCATAAAACCACTGGCGAATTTCTAAGGGCCGACCTGATCTTCAGTTTGCTTCTTTTGTGAGAAAAGGAAGTGAATCAAATATTAGAAATGTTAACTACGTATTTCACCTGCTATTTTTCCCAGAGGAAGATGCTGGGCATGGAATTCGATAATGTCTTTGAGGAAAACTGAGTCTCTAGAACCTTGTTTTCAATAACAAGTGACCAGGCAAAGCTGAGTAAGTTTTAGTTCTAGCTTTGTGACAAAAACTATATGGTTGTCATTTTTGTTTTGTTTTTTTCCACCAACTTAACTTTTTGCTCAACCTTGGAAATGATATTTTTGGACTTGCACTGGAAGAGTTAAACCACAAATGGTCCACTTTCTACATCAGTCTTATTGAGTGAGTTCTCTGACCCAATTGCCCACTGTTGTAAGGCTGCTTGACTGAGGGGTAAAGAATATGTTACCTTTTGCCAAAATAATCAGGTGTTTAAAATGTCTTTCGGGACTTTTTTTTTTTTTGCTCTGTTTTATATACTTGGTTAAAAACTTCTCTAAGAGAAATAAATTTGAAGATGATTTATGAAATAAAATTCTACCCCATGTTTCTTCTCCAACTTTAATGAGAAAAATTATTCTGCATTCAGACAACACTGAAACAATTTATATGAATATATATTTGTCTTCACTGACCACGGTAAAGAGAGATCTCTCTCTTAAGACAGTGGTTCTCAAACTGGAGCCTGCATCTGAGTCAATGGAAGGTCTTGTTAAAACACAGATTGTTGAGTCCCAGCCTCAGAGTTTCTGAGTTAGTAGATTCGGGATGGGGACTGAGAAGTTACATTTCTAACATGTTCCCAGGAGATGCTGATGTTCTTGGGTATTTTCTGAGAACTTCTGCTCTTAACAAATTTGTGAGTTAAGTGAAAATGCTCATAAAATTTCTTAAATATCTAAGTTTTCTCACAGCACAGTTTCACAGGTAAGTGAAAATTGGATCTGAAGTATATGGTTGGAAAAAGAAGCCCAGAAAAACAGGCCGATGGAGCAATTATGGGAAGTTCCAAATTAAACAGGATGATCAACTTCACAGAACATAAATCTGAATGACTCTATTGAGTACAGGGTTTGAGGCACCTCGTCTGTGAGGTAAGGTGTGTCAGAAGTGAGTGTGACCTAGTCTCACCTTCCAAATATGGGCCTCTCTGAGGAACCTCTGGGGGAGCACGTTGTCGTGGCTCAGGGACTTGTAAGGGAACTGCACTGCCTTCCTCAGACTGAACCCCCTATGGCGTTAGCTATGGAGCGTGCCTCACAAGGACCTGAAAGTTCTTCCTCCAACAACCGAACTACACAAAACACACACTTTCAAAGTGGCTATTTTCTTTTGAGTTGCCTCCCCATGCCACTTCCTATGGGACTGACGGGAGGAAGTGGCTTTGCCTGTAGCTGTGCAGGGTCCTAGAGAGAAGCTCATTTTCTTTGCGAGGATGGAAACTGGCTGAAGAGGAGAACGCCACCCTTAGCCTGTGCCAGGAAGACTTGTCAGCTTACACAAAGATGAGAATTGAGCGGGTTCATTATGGAACCCAAAGCCAGGGTCAGAAGTTCTGCTAGCCTGTCTACAGCTGGAGGGGTCATATCACAGGGAATAGAGCTCAACTTCCTCCTTCAAGTCGTGTCATGAACAACAGGGCTGCCAAGCCTCAGGATCACATGGGGAGGAAATGAAAATTTGTGCAAAATCAAGCGGTTGCCTGAGTCCTCCTGTGGCTGAGGAACCACAGTGAGGTCAGTCAGCTGCACTTCTCCCCGGGGACGGCTCAGTGAACTCCTGGACCACCAGCCCCTGCCAGTTCCCTTTCTGAATACTGGAGCCAAGGCCAGGCGAGTTTGTCTTTGACAGCGTGGCCTTTGAATTCTTAAAATATGTTCTGACTGGTGTCTAGCCAGTGGGAGATGTGATTACAGTAATTGATGGACCTATGCTAGAGACTGCTTTCTGAAAGGGATTCCATAAATGCTGACTTCTGCGTGACTCCAGTTTTCTGTATGTGAAAGGCTTGTGGCTCATGTGTCAAATGAGGACAACCAAACCACCAATGTCTTTTCCCTAGAAGATTACAGTAGCAGAATTTAGGTCTAGGAAAATGCAAGCATTTGAGAAAATACAGTCATTGTTCTAAGATAATCTCCTTTACATCATCTGAAAAAAAGTTTTTTGGGGGTGAAGGTAAAGAGAGATAAAAGTAAGGTAAAATTTATATACTAAATTCAGAATCTGTGGTCATATCTTTATCCTACTTTCCTAAGACATCTAATTTTATTTAGCAAGTTAAAGCTGAGAGTTTGAGTTGAATATCTTTCTAGCACTCTGAGAAACAATGATTAAAAAATTTTATTTAAGAACCCAGTAAATACAAAAAGAAGAGCAAGTATGAACTATACCTTGTTCTTTGTTAAAATAACTATCTTTGGTCAAGGCTTTTTGGTCTAGTTGTTTCTTCCATTTCATTATTTAGCAATTGTTCTTGTAGCCTTGATTTAATGGGTTTATTGTGTAAGTTTCTATTATTTTAATTCTTCTCAACCACTCAGGAAGGAATAACAAACAAACCCAAGGCAATATAGATGATGTTTTCAACTGTTTAGTTTTATCTATGATCTGCCTTCAGTGGTGATGAGGTAGTTTGCTCCAGCCATGTGGGTACGAAAATATTTTTATGTCCATATTTTAGCTTGTGATGAAAAGTGTGGTACAAACCTAGAGAGAAAATTGACCCCCATATAAAAGTCCCTTTCAACCTGGTATTTTGGTGCTTATATGTAAGGTTAATTTTATTTCCACATTTCAACTATTTTCAAAAAAGCCACTGGGAAATATTTCATTATTTCAACGTGACTTATTTATCAATTCCATGAATGTGTCATGGCCATGATGATGACAAAATTCTGTAGCATTTTTGTAGTCTGGAGAGAATTGGATGTTGTTAGAGTCATCAGTCATTCAAGAAGGAGGTTGGAAGAGCTCATTGTCCTATTTGCAAATGAGAAACAGGTATAGGTATGAAGAGATGTGGTCATGACCATTCAACACATGAAAGGTCCAACCAAAGGTGGGGCTGATCTTTTATGCCTCGTGTATCTATTTATCTTTGGCAAGATCACGAGGACCACCCAGACACTAAGAAGAGGCACTTGATCTTCCCTGGATATTCCAGTTTTTTGTCTCACAAATATATATCATTTGCTTCACATGCTTGCTGGGAACTCGGTGGAGTTGTTTCTACATGATCTGAATCAGTGCTAGTTGCAAGCAGGCGAGTTGAGCCAGAGAAGTGGTGGTGATTGTGTCAGAAGAGCCAATGTCTGCTTTGTGACTATGTCAGTCAGGCTTGTGTAGTTCATGCCACCAGCTTACAGCTGTGCTTCTCCACCCAGTGATGGTTCCTTATCACAGCTACAGGTAAAGATGGCACCCCAGAAGACATTGTGACATTTTTCGGAACTCAAGGGGATTATACTCCCTTTTTAATAAGAAAATCTTCATAAATACTTTATGATCCCATGTTCATGGATTAAAAGAAATTCTTACCTTAGTGGTGAGAAATGGACTAGATGATTAAAATGAAAAGTCAGAGTCTGATGAGGCCTTTCGTATATCAATGATGGAAACTCCAGACCCCCAAATAGAAGACTTCTACCATCACCTAGAGGCTAGATCAGTTGTCTCTTCTTTTTGTGTGTGTCTGTTTTTCATCGTCAGCAACATCCCACCCACAAAGCCATTCTACTAAGAAATCACAGATGTTCCTAGGCTTACATATCAACAAGCCCATCTTATGTTGAAAATATCATTAAGCTGAAAATGCATTTACTACTCCTAGCCTACTGAACACCACTGCTTAGCCTAGACTACCTTCAGCATGCTCAGAACGCTGACATTAACCTATAGCTGGGAAAAATTATCTCACTGCTGCTGCCCAGCATCACGAGAGAGTATCTACCACAGATCACTAGCCCAGAAAAGATTAAAATTTAAAATTTGAAGTACTGCTTCTACTAAATACATATCACTTTTTTACCATAATAAAGTAAAAAAAATCGTAAGTGCAACTGTCATCATATGTTGGGCACTGTCTGTAGTGTATTGCAATGTAAAGAATCTGGAGTCACAAACTCCATATAAATAAGAAATTTGTGGGCACACTGGCAGAGATCATGAAGCTGTGACCTGTGGGTCCCTTGGCAATGCATTGGAGGCAATGCCACTGAGTAGCTAATGTGCTTGCTCACAATGTAAGCCCTTTACACCTGCTTCCCTACTCTAGCCTGTGCTTCACACTTTTGTATTGTCTGCCTGGTTTCTGCAGGTTCCTTGGGATCCTCGTTAGATTCATGGGCTCCTAGCCCAACCTTATTTAGAAGTTACGTTCTTCTTCACAATTCTGTCTTGTTTCTGCCACAGTTGAATCAGAGCTCTATCTAAACGTTTCTGGTCCTTGTGGGAAAATGGTACTTTTGTTCCCAGGTACAGCGATTGAATCCAGGCTACATTATCTCATTAACATAAATGCAAGACTCTGAGCTACACTGCTGTTCTTCAGACTATGGCCCAGTGCTGTCCCAGGCTTGTCTCCATACAGTGTGGTTTCCTTTAACTTCCTCAGTCTTTTCTTGGGCTCCTTGCTCCTATCTTCTGTTCCAGACCTAGATAATTTTTCTTTTATCGCCTGTCCAACTTCCTTCTAGATAATCTGTAACTCATTAAAATTAATGTTTGCAAAACCTCCTCATTGACAAATTCCATATGTAAGATGATGCTTCTTGTCTATAACTACAAAGGAAGCACACTCCATTCATGCAACTGAAAAGGTTCATATTCAATTGATATTAAGTATCTACTATGGAAAACACACCTTACTGGTTCTTTCATATGTGCTCCTCCTTATGGCACTTGTGTAAGGTAGGGGTTATCATTGCCCAATGAAGGAAGTAAACTCAGACTACTTAGAGAACTTATACAAGTTCACATAGCTGGTGAGTGCATAAGCGTTGGACAGGATTCACAAATCAAAGCACTTTCTTAGCATAAGATCAAGGGTTGGGGTGAGAGGGATACAAGTAATATGCCTCTTAATCCAGGCAGCCTTGTAGGGCACCTGTGTCTGGGAAGGTCCCATGGAGTGAGGGATAAACATCTGCGGGCAGCAGCGTCATTTAGTCCAGGCTGTAAACCGCAAGGAGCATTGACTGTTCATCACTATTCAGAGGCTAGTTTGGTAGAGGAAGAGCATGAGACACCATTAAAAATGTTCATTGCACTCTCAAACCGATCTGTCCCTGATGGTCTTAATGCATTGCAGGTGGGAATAGAGAGATACAGGTGGGGGCTGAGGGCAGATGAAGCTGTTGAGACTTCGTCGAGGCTCTTTTGGGATTGTGAATTTGGGGGTGGGGAAGGAACGAGCAGTTAGGGAGTTTATTCCTCAAGGAGAATATAGGCACATTTTGACTACAGTGTTCCCTTCTGAGGACAGTTGTTCTGTACACAATAGGGTGAAAAAAAGGAAGAGGACAGGTGTTCAGTGGTAATTATACTGAAATCAATTTCAGACGCTATAGGATGTAAGCAGGCTTTCCTAGTTACTATATATCACTTAGGACTATTTTTTGGAAACTTCCCATGTTTATCCATAGCTAGGTCTTCAAGTTCTTTTGAATTTCTCCAGAGTCTTGTATAATTCTAGACATGCACATATTCTTAATAAATCTTTACTAAATAAACTAAAGGAAGACATGAATAAATGAAAATTTCTCCCCTAATTTTTAATTCCTTTAGCTTTGTGCTCCTACTTAAAAAAAAAAAAAGACTTATTTTTATTGTTTTTTGACAGAGAGAGACCAACACAGAGAGACAGAGAGAAGGGGGAGGGCCCAGAGCAGTCTCCATAGTTGACATTAGTTTTCCATATAGTTTCACTCCACAGATGGGCACAGGGCTGCGCAAGGCAGGAACTGGGCTGGGAGCCTCCCACATAGGCCCCGGTAAGAACTAAACTGGAGATACACTCCAGTTCAGTACAGGGGTCACCATGGGCAGGGGCCGGGATTCGAACCTTGGGCTCTGGGGCTGCAAAGTGAGCGCTCAACCCACTGAGCCATCCCAACTTCCCCTTTGTGCTCCTACTTAATATTCAGCTCTTGTTCTAAGATATATGTCAGTGATCGAGACAGATGAGAACTTTGCTCATCTGAGCTTACACTGAGGAGGTACAAAGAAAGATGACAAACCTACAAAACAACTAAGCAAGAGAGTGACAAGCGCCATCAGAAAAAAAAATCAGGTAATAGGCTAGAGCGATAGTGTGGGGATGACGTTCTTTAGCTTGGGTGGTCAGGAAGGGTCTGGAGAGGTAGTAAATGAGTCTGTATGGAAAGAAGGAGCCAGCTGTATGTGGATTTGGAGGAACCTTTAGATACTCATGAACTGAAGCTGTCCCAGGGACCTGTGTGGACTGAAGGTACAGATGTCTCCCATAATATTGTCATAATTTATTAGGGCTGCTGTAACAAAATACCACAAAATGAGTGTTTTCAACAACTGACATTTCAGTTGTGGAGATGACGGTTGTTGGCAGGGTTGGGTGTTCTAGGGCTGTTGGGGAGAATCCGTCCTGTGCCTCGTCCTTGCACTGCCAGTTTCCTGGCTATCTTTGGAGTCCCTTAGCATGTAGATTTCTGCCTTATTCTTCACGTGATCTTTTCCCTGTGTGCATTTCTGTATGCAGATGTGCCCCTTTTATAAGAACACCAGTCATTTTAGATTAGGTCTCACTCTAATAATTGATTACCTCATTTTGACTTGATTACCTCTGTAAAGACCCTGTCTCTAAATAGGGTTGTATTCTGAATTACTGAGGGCGAGGATTCCAACACACCCTTATTTGAGGGTGGGGGGGAGACACAATTCAACCTATAATATCACAACAAATAAATGTGCTAAAATGTCTTTGTTATATGTGCTCACATAACTTTGTTTGGGTTGTCTTAGGTGGCAAACCCTCTAAGGTGTGAGAGTTTGTCACTGTTCCTCATGGATCTTTCTCACTTCTCACAGACTTAGTTACTGGCTGATAAAGGAGCTTGAAAAAGCTGCCAATGGACTCAATGTTTAATCAACGTGGCAATCACCTTCACTGTGAGAAAGTGTTTTTCACGCTAATCTCCAGTAGGTTTTAGGGAGAGGCCCAGTGAATTCTGAATATTTGAGAGGGGGCTGGGTAATTGGCTTGTTGTTAAAAACATAAATCTAGGCTTTGCTTCCTCTCTGATCAAAACAAACTGATTAGGCCACGCACATGGTCACAATAGCAGGTGGTTCAGGAGGTCCCCTGTGACTTGCCGGCCTGCAGAGCCTCCTGAGAGCCCGGGCGGAAAGCAGTGTGGCTGGGCCCCTGGAGAAGGCTGGCTGCGCCCAGGGGAGCCAGCAATGCGTGTCTGCAGCTGGCTGTGGCCAGCTCTTGACTCACAGAGTGACTAACAGGGAAGTGCAGACAATGCTGAGAACAATGTAGGGCAGAGAGCTGTTGATGAAAGGAAGTGAGATTCGTCAGGGCATTTTCCCCTCCCTGCTCTCAAGGTTGTGTTTAGGAAAGTATGCCTCTCTCCTCAAAGTCTGAATGGAATCAATCATTCAATCAGCCATAATAAAGAGCCGGCCAGTCTTTTAAATAATGTCCCTTCTGTAGAAAGCCTACCTGATTGGGCACAGATGACGTGGGCTTAGGCCCCAGTGCTACCCCCAGTGTAGCTGTGACCTTGGCCAACCATGAAGAGTTGGAAGTTTCATCTGAGAAATGGCAATAAAGTGCAGAACAGCTTTCCTCCAGTGGTTAGGAAAACCAAACAACAACGTGACTATCAAAGTATGAGGTATCTATAAGCCCTTGCCAATGTTACTTCCATTAGTTTCATATTTGTAGGTTTCATCAAAGTTAACAAAAGAAGAAGAAAAGGCTGAATCAGAAAACAGGTAGAGGCTGCAAAAGGAGAGCATCGGACTCAGAAGGATGAAGGGTTCTTGGAGGTGAACTGGATTTGAGTCCTCTGCTCTGGGCGGCCACAGCAACCATACCACAAAGGCAGCTGCTATGATGTATTCGAATAATGAACCATCATTTATTTAGCTCACATGACATGTGCCTCATGTTACTCATGATCAGTACTCTTACAAAGTCCACAGCAAATAGATTGGCTTTAGCGTGGACTGAACCAAAGTATCTGCCTAGTTTTTCTGTGATTCTCTTGGCTTTATGCCTTAGTCCATAGTTGGTGTAACATGGCGGGATGCTGGGATGGCTCAGCAGGTTGAGCACTTGCCTTGTAGTCCTGGAGTCCAAGGATCTAGTCCCAGCCCCCGCCTATGTGGACTTACATGGTGAACTGGGGTGTGCTTCCCATGTGGGAGGCCCCAGCCTGGTTCCAGCTCTGCACAGCCTAGCACCCACCTGTGGAAGGAAACCATGTCAAAAGCTAATGATGTGCACCGGTGGAGACTGCTCTGGGCTCTCTCCTTTCTCTGTCTGTCTGTCTGTCTCTCTCTGTCAAAACAATAAAATAAATCTTAAAAAACAAACAAACAAACAAAAAACCAGCAGCCTGGCCGCAGCAGTTCCCACCATCCCTCCACTAGCAGCTGCACAGGAGGCGTGGGGAGGTCACTGATGAAGCTCTCTCAGAAAGGCTATGACGCTTCTTTTCCAGATGTACCAGCAGACCTCTCTGTATTTCTTGTTATTTTTAGTTTCATTACCTGTGATTCCAGGGGAGAGGATGAGCTGAGGGAGATCTACTCTGTGCAGTGGGAGGAAGGACCAGTGAGGCATGGTGGGTAACTGGCTGTCCCTGCCTTCGTAGTGGAGCCCAGACTGGAGCTTGGGCTTCTGGGTTCCCACTTGAATACTCTGTTCCTCCCCAGCAGGAACATAAGATCAGTAAATGAAAGGACACATCACACAGCCATGTAATGTCTGAGCTAGAGATCGAGCATTATAGGGCATTAGCAAATGAAGGAGCTAAGATTCCCTATGACAACATATGAACTGAATATTAGGAAATCCTTTGCATGTAGTAGAGAGCCCCAAGCAGACCCTGTACTTGGTTAATGCTTTGCTGTCTTGAAATTCTTAATAATTTTGAGCATTAGATGGGGTCTCACAAATTCTGTAACTGGTCCTGGTCTGGTGAAGTAAGAGACACAGGTATTAGCAACATGCATATTTGATAGATGAGGAGACTGAGGGTTAGGCAGATTAAATGGCTTTCCTGAGGTTACCCTGCTGGTAAGCAGCTAACCCTAGCTCTGAGGTCTCACACCTCCCAAATCAGTGTTTGGTTTGAGTTCAATGCAATGAGCACATTTTAAAATTATTTTATTTATTTATTTTTTTGAGAGAAGGTGAGAGAGAGAGAGTGAGAGAAAGAGAGAGAGAGAGAAGGGGGGAGGTCCCAGAGCAGTCTCCATAGTTGTGCAGCATTAGTTGTGACATAGTTTCATTCCACACAGGTGGATGTGGGGCTGCGTGGGGTGGGAACTGAACCGGGGGTCTCATGCGTGGGAGGAGGGAACCTTCACCGCTGAGTCTTCTTGGTGCTTACCAGTTGCGCTGCAGTTCAGCACGTGGGTTTGCCAAATGGGTGGGGCCAGGATTCAAAACCCGAACCTTGTGGTCGCAAGGCAAGCACTGAACTGCTGAGGTATCCCGGCATCCCCAATGTGCACATTTTTGAGTGCTTGCCCAATCTATAACTGCCCTACACCTTTTATTATGAGCCCCTCAACCCTGTTTGTACCATTGAGACTCCCCCTGGTCTAACTGAATGCCCAAGCTAGGCATGGCTGGGTCCATGTGAAGTGCAGTCGTTTTCCCTGGAGCATTTTAAGCAGAGGAGGACGGGTTTCACCCAGGGACACTGTGATGGGACATCATGCTGAGAGGTGGCTTCTGGACTAAATGTACCCAAGGTCTCTGCCACTTGAACTTCTAGGACTCTGGGCTTTTATTTTTATAGTGCTTGACTGACATCAAGAAACACTTGACTTTTGTTAGGTTTAGCATTCTACTTGGTCTGAATGGAATTGCTCCCCCTCCCCTTTTTTTTTTAACAACAAGTAAATGTAGGAGGTTTCTTTTAAAATGAGTCTTTGTCCTATAGTCCATTTTTGATATAATAGAATCAAGTAATCTAAAATACACTCTTTAGCAGGCCTCTTCACCTTGATCAGAATCTATGTCGATAATTTTCAAGTCTATTTTCTCTACTGGTTAAGACTTCAGATGCTGACCTTTGAGGCAGATATGCCATTTTGATAATGCAATATACAAATTACTGGATATTTACATAAGCCCTGGTCAGCTGCACTTCATGACATATGTGTGCCTCTTCTCTTGGGGCCCAGGACAATACTTCCTATGTAACAATTCCAAAAAGTTTTATCTCTGAAGAATTTCCCCCATTAAATGGGAGTTAGGGGATATGTACAAATAACTTGAACACTTGATTTGGAATAAGACACTAGAAATTTTAGAAATTGAAAGATTTGGAATATCAAAGTACCTCCTGGGATTTAGATACAAACAAGAAAAGCTTCTAAATAAAACGTAAGAATTATTCAATTTATAGTCCAAATTAGAACTATATAATTAATATTCTTCTTCTTCTATTCTTATCTGAAAGCTTGGCAGTCCTTGACTAAAATTTTTTTTCTTTAATGTGAGAGAAAAGAAAAATTAGTGTCCAGGAATGACAGAATTTATGAGCCTTTCTCCAGGGTTTCGGAACGATGTTTGGGGACTTCTGCTGTAGTGAGAAGATAGCATGAGAATGAAGCACAGAGCTTCCGGAGGAAAAGGATGAAGAGAAAGAGGTTTTTTTTCACTCTTAAATTTAATTTTTAGAGAATCATTGTGCTTTTTGAATTGTTAACTTATCACTGGCTAATAAGTTGAAGTTTATAAGCAAAAGGATATATTTCTGATGGTGTCTTCACATCTTGAGATAATGTCATAAAACACGTGCAGGGCTGGGCCTGGAAATTTCTGAGCCCATGTCAACATTTAATTACTAGATTTTTAATCTGCTTTTCTCATGATGGTTCCAGACTTCAACTAATGAGAGTTTGTTTCAAAGTGCTCTCTTAAGAATGCTGACAACAAACTTTTCAGGAGGCTCTAAAATCATTCTAGAATCCGAGCTCATCCTATACCAGCAATTTGAAGTCCCTTCTCAGTTTGAAGTCCTTTCTTCCCAAATTACACCATTTACACCACTCTTGCTGTGGTCCAGTCTCTTTTACAATGGTGGAAATGTGGGAGCATCACTGGGCAGGAATCATCAATCAACAAGAGATGTGCCCCCTTTAATAAAACAGCCCCCATGCTCACTCCTCTCCTGCAAGACCCTCATTGGAAATCACTGTACCCAATAACCAGAGGTCAACAAAAGGACCAAACATTCACCCTGACCCACAGCACTGACTCCTTCCTTGGCCTAATCTTTCAATCAGGAAGAGGATAGTCCTGTTTTTGACTTCTGTTTTTTTTTTTACCTTCGTTAAACTGGTCTTAAATGATAGACCATGCACCCACTTGGATTGAACTTTATGATTCTCAGTAGAAGTGGCAACAACAATGGACTCTGATCAAGTCAATTATAATAGGTCTATGATGGGTGCTTTGAACTTTGTTTATCCTCTCAGGGAATCAGAAAAGTGGCTATGCTGTTCAAGTATCTCTTAACAATAAGATCGATAAGACATTCTAAGATGTGAAAGCATGGAGTTCTAGAATTTAAGAAATGAATTGGTTCAGAATATATAAATATACATGTACACCATCAAATGACTTTTTAATAGTTTACTGAAGTGTGTGTACCTACATCAAACTAAAACATTAAGTAAATACTAGTATATCTCGGGGTACGGTGTCAACCAGGACTCCACACCAGGGCCCTGGGGTGATTCTGAAAACCTATGTGGACATGGTGGGGAGTGAGCATACTTACACACATTTGCACACAGATGAGATGGTAGAGAAGCTATCCCCTTTTGGCTTATCACATGTACCTTTGTCCCTCTCTGTCCCTCTCTGATTTGTGCTCCCCCCTCATGGTTAATCTCTTTCTATTAGAGCTGGTATATTACTTGCTTCTGATCTCTGCCTGTGGTTATTCAGAATTCAGTCTCAGAGAACTGAGTTTTCCTGCTTTGACTAATCTTGACAATTCTCTATAGCTCTGGCCACTTCTGTTACCATTTACTACTGCACTGGTTGCTACAAAACCAGAAGTCAGAAGATCCAACTCAGTGTGAATACACTCTGTAAAATATGCGTGCAATGCCTGTGATAGCTGTAACGTTTCTAGGCCTCCTTATTCCATGCTGTGTGGAAACATACCCACTGGACTGAAGGGGACTGGAAGGCTTTTCACATTCCTCACAAACTCTTTCCTCTGTGTTCTTCTCATCTTTATCCTGCTCTCTTTTTTGTGATTCTTTTATTTTTTCCATTGTTAACTGGTCCCCTGACTGTAGCACAGAGAGGTCTAACCTGCTTCTTTTGCAACAGATTCCTCTTAACCGAGTTTTGCTGTTCGAGTATTTCATGATTGCCGTGGTATGAGTTACACCAACAAATTCTAACTCCTGAGCTTTCTGAGCCAAGTGGAGGTGCCGATGAAACAGCATCCAGCACTCATCCTTATCTCACTTGTCAGTCCTTATCGGTGTCTGTGTGGAGAGGGTTGGAACAGTCCTGCCACGCTGCCTATTAACACATGGCCAGGCTGATCCTGTTACGGTCATGAAGTGGCCAGGCTAAGTGAGGAGACACCTGGCACTTCTCACTGACCCGTCTAGCCCAATTCTCCACTTCAGGACACCTTTTCAACCTGGCCAGTTGCTCGAGGGTGATGACAATTCTGATAAAATTCTTGTTCACAAATTCTTTAAATTAACTGAAGTATATCCCAGACTGACTGCCAGAAGTGGGCATGCATGAGAAATCTTTTGGAGCCTGATAAATCATGAGCACGTGGCAGAGTCAATAAGCCCTCAGTAACGTTGTACTTGAGATACATTGAGACCAGCCCTTATGTAGAATCTTCTTTGAGATCAACTTAGGATCTTTCTAATATATTTATTTGCAAATTTGCTTTAGCATCTATTTAATGAAAGTGATGGGAAGTTTAATCTTTAAAGCAATTATTAATCTTGTTGGATAAATTTTTCTTTGAAAGAAGGCATCGAATAAAGATAAGATTTAGAAGACTGTGTCCATGTGTGCACACACAACAGGGTCAATCTAGCTAAAAGATCATGTTGATGGGATTCTCTATAACCAGCCTCAATTACCTATTAATCAGTTTGAATCTGGAAACACCTGCAATATCAAACCGATGAAATGGTCTGTCATTTCAAAAGGCATCTACATGTGAACAGTTATGACCATACCTTTTTTCCTGGTTTAAACACCTTAGTAATAAAACAAAGCCACGAAACCATGCTAATTTTGAAAAAGCATTTAGTTTGTGTTAAAGCCATTATCAGCAGTGGAGAAAACATGGTGGTATATATGTAAGGGTTAGGACCTTTGTCAGTGAAGGATACTTTTCTAGGCCTCAGGGCTTAGGAAACTCAGGAGGAAAGCTCCAATTCCCATCTCGAATTGCTTGCCAAGCCTTTGGTAAACCTTGGCAGGCATCCACTTCTGTCCTGCCCTAGTGTGACCTCTGGAGCCTGCGAGCACCGGCACCCTCTCAGTACTAGACGGCATGAATGGCCAGTGGCCAGCGCCATCTGAGATTTCAATCAACTCACACCAAAGATGAATCTCTTTCATGTAAACCAACCTAATTTGTAGTTTGCTGCAGGCACTTTCTACCAGAAACCCTTTTCCCTATAACACCTAATGGTTAATATTTCTAGGTTTGGCTCATGAGCCTCTTTAATTTCTGAACTCTCTTTTTTGGCTGATTTTTTTTTCTTCTTTTTTTATATAAATCTTGTCATTCCTCAACACTGGACAGATTACATTCACAGAGTTTTCTAGTTTGAGATGTTAACATATTCCATTTTTCTTGAATGCTGTATTCAGGTTTGGAAGTGTTTACATTCAAGTTTTTTCAACTATAATGTAAGAGTTTCCCTGTGCTAAATACTTTATATTTAGTACTTCTATAAAATAAATAATGGGAAATATGACTAATAGAATCTCACAAATATCTCATGGTTTTCCAAATCCCTCAGGAGGACAATGGGGTTTTTATTAATGAAATCTGTCTTACTCTAACCCATCTGAGATGAGCAAAGGGCCATGTGGTAAGGTTGGGAGACATAGCATACCTACCTAATAGATAGAAACAAGCACAGAGAGGCATCCAAAATGAGGAAACAAAGAAATATGTCCCAAATGAAAAAACAGGAGAACACTCCCAAATAAAAAACTAAATAAAATGGACGCAAGCAACCTACCAGATACAGAGTTCAAAAAAATGTTTCTAAGGATGCTCAGGGATACAAGCATAGAAAAAGACATAGAAACCATAAAAAAGAACCAGTCAGATGTGAAGAATATAGTAACTAAAATAAAGAATTCACTAGAAGGAATCATCAGCAGACTAATGAAGCAGAGGATGGAATCAATGATTTGAAAGACAAGGTAGCAGAAATCACCTAATTGGGACATCAAGAAGAAAAAAGAATTCAAAGAATGAGGATAGCTTAGGAGATGTCTGGGGCAACATAAGCATAGCAATGTTCACATGATAGGAGTATGAGAAGGAGAAGAGAGAAAGGAAGGGACTGAGAACCTATTTGAAGAAATAATGACTAGGGGAAGCTGGGATGGCTCAGTGGGTTAGGCGCTCACTTTGCAGCGCCGGGGACCAAGGATCGAATCCCGGCCCCGGCCCGTGCAGAACCATATGCTGAACTGGGAGCTCCCCTCGTTCAGTTCTCTCTGTGTCTCTGTATCTCTCTCTCTCTCTCTCTCTCTCTCTCTCTCTCTCTGTCAAAAATAAATAAAAAAAATATATATTAAAAAAAAAAGAAAGAAAAGAAATAATGACTAAAAACATTCTTAACCTGATGAAGAAAATAAACATACAAGTCCAGGAAGCAAAGAGAATCCCAAACAAGATGAACCCAAATAGGTCCACATGAAGACACATTATAATTAAAAGTGCAAAGGTTAAAGACAAAAAGAGAAACCTAAAAGCAGCAAGAGAAAAGCAGTTAGTTACCAACAAGGGAGCTCCTATAAGACTGTCAGCTGTTTTCTCAATGAAAACCTTGCAGGACAAAAGGATTGGCATGAAATATTTAAAGTGTTGAAAAGCAAGGAACTGCAACAAGATTACCCAGCAAAGCTATCATTTAAAACTGAAGGACAGATAAAGAGCTTCCCAGACATAAAATAACTAAAGGAGTTCATCACACCAAACCAATATTACAAGGAATGTTAGAGGGAGATTTATTTATTTATTTAAAGGTTTATTTTATTGTTTGAGAGATAGTGACAGAGACAGAGACAGAGAGAGACTGAGAGATGGGTGAAGGGCCCAGAGTAGTCTCCGTAGTTGTACAATATTAAAATTTTTGACATAGTTTCATTCCACTCAGGTGGATGTAGGGCAGAAACAAACTTGGTTCTCATTGGAGGTGAGACCCTTCCCCATCATCTTGGTGGTTACCAGTTGTGGCACAGTACAGCATACGGGTTTGCACGGGCTGGGGCCAAAATTCAATCCCTGGGCCCCACAGTTGCAAGGCAAATGCTCAACCTGTTGAGCTATTCCAGCATCCCCTAGAGGGAGTTCTTTAAGATGGGTGAAGAAAAGATAAAAAATAGGAATAATAAAATGGCAATAATAATAATTACTTTTAATGTAAATGAATGAAATGTTCTAATCTAAAACACAGGGCAGATGAATGACTAAAAAAACAGAGACTCAATTCAGACTGAAAGACACATACAGACTTAAAGGGATGGAAAATGTTATTTAATAAAAATGGAAAATAAAACAATAGCTATGGTGACAATACTTATATCAGACAAAACAAACTTTAAAACAAAGGCTGTAATAAAAGACAAAGAACCCAGTGATCCCACTTCCGTGTATTTATCTGAAGAAATCTAAAACTCCACATGGAGGGCTCAAATACATCTGTTTGTTCATTGGAGCTTTATTTATAATAGGCTGTCTGGGTGTCCAATGATGGAAGAATGGATAAAGAGGAGGTGGTATGTATATACAATGAAATATTGCTCAACCATGAAAGGGAAGGGGTTCCTGCCATTTTTGGTGGCATGGATGGACCTGGAGGGTATTGTGCTAAATGGAGTACGTCAGACAGAGAAAGACAGATGCAATGTGACTTTGCTTGTGTGTGAAGTCTAAAGAACCAAGTAAACAAACAAAACAGAAACAAACTCATAGATATAGAGAACATTTTGATTCTTGCCAGATGGTAGGGGCATGGGGGGTGGGGGTAGGTACTAGTTACAAAATAGTCATGGGGATGTAAAGTAAAGCATAGGAAATATAATTAATAATATGGTAATAACTATGTATAGTGGTCTCAGGTGGATAGTAGACTAGATAGAGGGATCACTTCTTAAATTTTACAAAAGTCTAACTACTATGCTGTACACCTGATATTAATATAAAATGATATTAAATGTCAACTCTAGTTGAAAAATTAAAAAAGGGGGGAAATGTGAAGGGCAATAAATGATGCAAATTTCCATGTATAAAACAAATAAGTCATGGGAGTATTGCATACACCATAGGGAACATAATCAATAATATTGTGACAGGATGGCACAATGTCTAATGGTTACTGGACTTAGTATGGTGATCACTTCTTTAGCTATATAAATGTTGAAGCACTATGGTATATACCTGAAACCTGTTGGATGTTAGCTATATTTTTAATAAAAAAAAAAAATAGGACTCAAGAAAATATTTTTTTGATTCCAATAAAACTGAGAAAGGAGGAAGAAGACAAGTTTGTGTAGAAAAAAGATTAAATAAAAATGTGAATGTGGCCAAAAAAACAAAACAAAACAAAACAAAACAAAAAACAAAAAAACAAAAAGAAGAAGAAGAAATAAAGAAAACCGGGGCAGATTCCCACACAGCATACACTTTGGTGACAAAATCTTAAAAGAATAAGGTAAAATTAGCAAAAGCAGTCCATAAAATAAACACTATTTGCAGAAGACATAAAAAACAAGAGAGGGCAAAGAAAATGTCACCTTCTCTCTCTCTCTCTCTTTTTTTTAAAGATTTATTTTATTGATTTTTGACAGAGAGAAACAGAGACAGAGAGAGACAGAGAGAAGGGGGAGGGCCCAGAGCAGTCTCCATAGTTGACAGCATTAGTTTTCCATATAGTTTCACTCCACCGGTGGGCACAGGGCTGTGCAGGGCAGGAAATGGGCCAGGAGCCTCCCACATAGGCCCCGGCAAGCACTGAACTGGGGGCACACCCCAGTTCAGCATGTGGGTCCGCATGGGCCGGGGCCGGGATTTGATCCTTGGTCCCTGGGGCTTCAAAGCGAGCTCTTAACCTGCTGAGCCATCCCAGCTTTCCCATCTCTTTTTTTAGACAGGATAAAGAGCCAATAATAATGCCATCAAAGGAACAGAAATGTTTGATGCTCCTTAACCTCCCCCCCCACCCCCCCCAAAAAAGAGCAGGAAACAGGAAATAGGAATAGAATATTCCTATTTACAATGTTCCTATTATAAATTTGGAGAGGGGAGAACACAGGTATGGTGGATGCTGTTTTAAATGGGTTAAGAGTATTAAAGTCAGAGA
>PVKE010031544.1:0-18971 GCA_004027555.1 Craseonycteris thonglongyai
GAGAGAGAGAGAGAGAGAGAGAGAGAGAGAGAGAGAGAGAGAGAGAGAGAGAACAAGAGAGAAAACAATAATGTAACTGATTACCTAGGGAACAGTAAGATGTGGACATCTTTACTTCTTTCTCTAGAGTGTAATAATTGGATGAAAAAAAAATAAGGAAAAAATGTGTCAGAGTTGATTAGCATTATATACAGAAATACCAGAAGAATTTATAATGAGGCTGAGAATATGGAACTACTGAAGTAGTACAACAAGAAAGAAAAAGGAAGAATAGTGTGGGCAACTGGAGATGGAATAAGAAGTAGTCAGTAAGAAAATCAGACAATTTCTCTAACCCTCCAGGAACTGAACACACAAAGAAGCCCAATTAGAAATAAACTAGCTAGAAGAAATATTTCATAGTAAATTGGGGATTATCAGTGTGCCTAAAGGGAATAAAATCAGAGCATTCGAGCTTCCTCGTTTCAGATCCAGTTGCTTTATTTTCTCCAGTTTAATACAAATGTTCTTTTGACATATTTTTTTAATCATATGTGAAACAAATTAACTAGCTAAACATTCTGATTTCTGAGA
Source organism: Craseonycteris thonglongyai (assembly GCA_004027555.1). Classification (NCBI taxonomy): domain Eukaryota; kingdom Metazoa; phylum Chordata; class Mammalia; order Chiroptera; family Craseonycteridae; genus Craseonycteris; species Craseonycteris thonglongyai. The sequence goes on from PVKE010031544.1 coordinate 574, forward strand.
GAAGAATGCTTTTTCAAAGGAATCATGGATACACTAAGATTTAAGAGGTCTTTGTCACATATTTTATCTTTTTCATCAATTCTAGGTCACTGTGAAGTATTCGTTGAGTATTCATGGATTTCATGGTGTCTTCATCTGCTAATTTAACTGGCAGCTTCCCAGTTACAGGTAACGTCTGTGGCATATATGGAAACATGAAACTTGACTTTCAGTTGACAGACTATACAGGAACAATTCTGGCTCACTCGTGGTCACTTATGTAAATTAAGTGGAAACAACAACACAATAAGGAATTTTTTTAGACAGAAAAATGGGCAGTATTTAGGGCCAAAATGCTTCTGTTCTAGGATCTTTCACATATATCATTTCCTGCTATTGGTCAGTCTATAGGTAAACAGAGCAGAAAACAAAGAATACCATCCATATGCAGTAACTAGCGGTAATATATTTTTATTATTCCTGTGAAATACATGATTCCATGAATAAGAGCAGTATATTTTCTCACTCTTCTCTTAAAGATATGGGTTGCTTGTTTGTTTGTTTGGTTTCTTTACCACAATATATTGAAAAGGAAATTTCTGATGACCTTTGTTCTGGAGTTAATGGTTCTCAGAATGTTTAGTCCTTTCATGGCTATTTCATGTTTGTTTGTTTTTTTTGGTGGTAAGATTGGCATCTCACTTTTGAAGACCCCAGACTGTCTACTCTTTATACACCAAAGGGCAATCGAGACAGGATTTGGAGAATTAGGTGCCATGTATTAAAACTATTAGCTTCATAAACTTACACATTTATTCTACAAATATGTATTGAACACCTGGTATTTGGCTGAGTGCTTAGGGACAAAACCACAAATATAATACATTCTCCAGTCTCCAGAAAATCACAAGCAGAAAAATAATTACAAGAGAGTGTGACTAAGACAAGATGAATGAAGTAGGAGGAAGAGGCCCCTAGGCAGTTAGGAGAGAAAGGAGAAAGTCAGAGCAGGATTCCTAGAAAAGTAGACTTTGAACTGAGTCCTCGAAAGCAAATTTGAAAATTGCAATTGACTACTTGAAGGTGACATTTTTGAGAGAGAGGAATAAGAATTAGTGTTTAAAATGTGATTCTTGGAATGAGTATCTTCCATTCACTGTTTTATTTAGCTAATATATATTGAGCAAGTATTAGATTGCTTTGCTTGACCTTAGGGAGTAACCATAAATAGGACAAAAAATATTTGATCCTGCCTGGAGCTTTCATTCTTGTATGGAGACAGACAATATGAAAATTATTACAATAATAACAAGAACTGATAAAATGCATACTATATGCCAGGTACTGTGTTCAGGCTTTATGTAAAACCACCAACTGATTTAAACCTCACAACAACGCACTGAGGATGCTATTGCCATTATGGAGTAGAGTGGAGAACAGTCGTACAGAACTAGCAGAGTGGGGGGCTATGTTGCTCTGCTTACCTGAATTGGGGTTTATTCTTTCAAGCACTAAAATAAATGGCCTATTAAAATAAATGGGTGAGTATGTAACATCACCTTAGGAAATGGTAAGTGATATGAGAAAAAAGAAAACAGAGTAAGCAGAAAGAATGGTTGGGGGAAATGTCATATTAGGTAGTGAGACAGATGTGGTTTGCACCTTAAATGTATGTATCCCTTAGGCCAACCACCAGTCTTTGTTTGTGGGCTTTTTGTGAAGCCAAAGGAAGGCTGCTCTTGTTTGAGACATGGGCAGAACCAAAGTGGGGGAGGGAATTAACCCTCTCTCAAATAGCTATGAAGCCATGCTTTTTAGGAATCGATATATGACTCTTTCCTGCTCCCTTAACTTCTGTGATGGATAATTCCAAACCATGTTCTAGATTATTTTCCAGAGTGTTTCTGCAGGCGTGAGCTCCACTAGCCCACAGTGGTGGCTGGCTTCATCACACACTCTTTCGTGGTTCTGTTCTTTGCCTGTATCACTTTCTTACTCCTATACCAGTTTCCCTTTACCTCCCAAATGAACTATTTGTACTTGACCCTTGTCTTGAAATCTTCCTTTGGGAAAATCTAAACTAAAACAGATTGGTTTTAGAAGTTCATTCAGGAAATGAACCTCTGTGGGAAATTGTGGGTAGAAACATTCTAGGTAGAGGAACTGTTCATGCCAAGGACCTGAGGAAGACCGTAGCAAGGCCACTGAGACTGATTGGAGTGGCATGAGGAAAGGGAGTAAGACAGGAGCTTGCAGAGTAGGCAGGAGACTGAGCAGTGAAGATTTTTGTAGATTGTGGAGAGTCACACGGAAAGTGAAAAGAATAAGCATGCATTTCTATATAAGGCAGGTAAAACAAACAAACAAAAAACTGGTAGAGTACTAGCTCTAAAAGTCCATTTCAGAGACTATCTAATCTAACCCTTTCTTTTTTTATAAATGAGTAAAATGAGATCCAGGTTACATTGCTAGGGACAGGAAAAGACAAGTCTTCTTTCCAAATATGAATCCCAAATCTGTCTGATTCCTAATCCATCTTTAAGATAATCACATTCATTTTAGAAACTTACCATGAGCATAAGGACAATAAATCAAAGAGAAATGAATAAAAGAGACCTAATAATATTGAGTGCCTCCTTAGAACAAATTACTAATACCTGGTGTTTGTTTGTTTGCTTTCTCCAAGTTCAATGCTTCTTATTGTCACCATGTAAGATAGAGCAGTTCTTCCCACTGTCAGAGTTGCAGGTGCTATCTCTTCTCCTGAATTTCATGTGGGCACGGTTAAAGCAGGTCTAGAAGCCAGACCAAATTTCCTACTGAATTCTATGTGGGTACAGTTAAAGCAGGTCTGGAAGCCAGGCATCTGGGTATAGAAATTTCTGCTCTTGGGCTCACTGTCTCCAAGCCAGTCATTGATGTGGAATCTGACACCTGCCTGTAGACGGGTACTTCATGTCAGTAGGTAACTCTGTCAGCAGCTTAAAGCCCTCTCTCAAAATAATAAGATTGGTGGATTGAATCTTTGTGCAACTATCTTTTCCAGAACTAAGCAAGTGCCTGGTGAATTTATTCAGTGTGTTTGCTGTTTACCGCATGAGATGAGTTGAATTCTAGTAATGCCATAGGGAGGGATTGAGTCATTTATTAAGTATGGTCTTGGGCAGGTGTCTCAAATGTCAATTCTAGGATTTAATCTGAACTAATCTTCAGAAAAGTTGGATATAATGGAAATGAGAACCCAGAGGAATTCACAGTGAAGGTAGTTTGGATGCTTAAATCTCAAACACCTCTATTTATGTCAATCTTTTAAATAAACTCTCTTACTTGGCTGTTATCCTTCAGTGTTCTGAGCTAGAAAGTGTTTAGAAAACTGATTTTGGCTCAGTGATATGCAGGATTTACACAAAACAAGGTGTTTATTCTTCATTTCTAACTCTGGCATATAGTCAGTTAGTGGCAAATAAAGCCATACAGTCAGATCTGAGATCAGCCAGTGGAGCTTTTGGCCTCTATACATGTTCCTGCTTTTAAATATAGGCTGTATTTGTGATCTTTACTAGACCATATTACCTGATCACAAAATTTAACACTGGAAGACAGAGTTTGAAATTGATAAGGAAAGGGTCTAAATTAAGGTGACCAGACGTCCCGCTTTTGGCGGGACAGTCCCGATTTTTAACAATTTGTCCCGCGTCCCACGGCGTTTTAAAAAAGTCCCGATTTTTGGAAAGAATGCATGACAAGCTACGGAACGGCGGGAGATAGACCAAATTTTTAATCAAGAACCCCCTCCCCCCCGGTCAATGGTGTCCCGCTTTACCAATGTTAAAATCTGGTCACCTTAGTCTAAATGGCCTCCACACATCATACCTAACTATTGACAGGTCAAAACAAATGTGGGGGGAAGCCGGGATGGCTCAGTGGGTTAAGCGCTCACTTTGCAGCCCTGGGGACCAAGGATCGAATTCCAGCCCTGCCCATGTGGACCCATATGCTGAACTGGGGAGTGCCCCCAGTTTATTTCTCACCGGGGTGAGACCCCGGCCCAGTCCCTGCCCTGTGCAGCCCCGCTCCCACCTGTGGAATGAAACTATGTGGAAAAACCAATGATGTGCAACTATGGAGACTGTTCTGGGCCCTCCCCCTTCTCTCCGTCTGTGTATCTGTCTCTCTCTCTCTGTCAAAAACGATAAAAAAATAAAATAAAATAAAGAAATCAAATGTGGGTTATTCATCACTGAATGCAATTTGTAAAACGTGTTGGCAAGTCCAAATGTGGAAAGTAGGCTCTGGTGTTTGTCTCCTCTTCAAGGCACTGTATCTCGCATAAAATAACAAAAGTATTTTCGTTGTGGCTTAATGTTACATATGTATGTATGTATGTATGTATGTGTATATATATATATATATATATATATATACACACACACATCACAGATTAAAATAAAAATTGTATAAGGAGATGTGGAAAAGTAGAAAGGATTCAGGATTTATTTTGTAAATGTATTAATTGAAGTTAATTTCCCAGAGGTGGTGTGTGGGAGCTCTTATTGGTAGCTCTTAGAACACTGGAAGTATCTTGGTAGCTTATATCAAGCTTGAGTCATTTTATTTTTTATTTATTCAGTTTTTTAGTCTTAGGGTTGTTTTATGTACCTGAAACTAATAAAAAAGAAAGAAAGAAAATCATATTTACTTTTTAACATTAAAGAGAAAAGTCCTGGCACAAAAACAATTGCTAATGATTTGTTCCAAGCTATAAAATCTAAAAAGTACTTAAACAAGCTAATAATTGCCAAGAAGTTCAAGTAGAAAGAGTATTGCTGAAGCCACTAAAGAAAGAAAACAGTGTCCCATGCTCAGTGGGTACTGTGTGGCACGATATAGTCTTTTCTATAAGTTGGGCCAACTCAGCCTTGCAGGAGCGTGAATTGACTGCCAGCACTACCGAGAGCTTGTGTTAGAGGGCCGCCTGGACCAGGGTGCGCCAATAGCTACGACACCAAGGAAGAACCGACACAATATGGAGTGCTAAACACACTTTACTCAATATATCAATTCACAATAATATTATCGCATTCCGAGAAATTGTGAAATTCACGCACATATCCATAAACTGTGAATAATCAGTGAATCACAAACCCGACAGTCCAAGTCCTAGTCCAATCGGATTAAGTCCAGTGTCTCCTGGACCAGGAGGCAGCTATGGCTGGTCCGCATCTGGCAAGGTAGAGTCGCAGTGGTCAGCCACAAGGCGCTCATATTGGAACTCGTTCCATGTGGATGCTGTGTCCGTTAGCTAGTTGGAGTCTGGAGTTATTATAGTCCATCAGTTGTTTTACTTCCATTGCGCATGCTCTGGTTTATCAGTAAACACAGTTGTTTCCATGCCTCTAAAGTTGTTTGCATGACTTTAGTGCGTATGTGTTAATGTTGTTTACTTGACTTACTAGAAGTGTTTATATTTTACTGTGCATGTGTTAAACATGATGTCGGTCCTGCTCCCCACAAACAGCTCAGATGAGAAAACAGGTTGAGGTGAAAGAACATGAAATACTTATAAAACAATAAAGTCTGTTAAGTTATCAGGTAGCATTTCCTGGACTCTGAAAAAGCTAACAAAAGATCATCCTTTCTCTTCTCTTTTACTTTCTTCCTCTTTCCCTCCTTCTCTCCTTCCTATTTATTTTTTCTTTCTTCTCTCTCTCGCTGTCTCCTCTCTTTCTCTCTCAGCATCTCTTCCTCCCTACCTCTTTTCTTTCTTTCATTCAGATGTATATATTCTGAAAAAATATTTTATCTTTTGGAATAGATGTTAATAAACATTTTATATAAATATCCAGATAGTAAATATTTTCAGCTTTACAAACTTTACAGTCTTTGTTGCAGCTATTTAACTCAACCATTCTATTCTGAAAACAGCTAGACAGTAGTAAATGAATAGATATGACTGTGTGCCAAAAAAATTTTTGTTACCAAAGCAGGTGACATTTGACCTGAGAGACGCCATTCGCCAGTCCTCGTTCTAGAAAATGGTATCTTACACACATTTATCCCATCACTGCTTTTTTCCATGGAAAAACAGAAGTATGAGTGATATTTTTTGGTGCAGTATTCGAAGGATGGCCTATTTATTATGCTCATTAGGACTGTTTAAATATGGATGAAAATAATTATTTATGAATATTTAGTATCCTCTAGGTTCTATTATCAGTGTCTTACATACATGATTTCATCTAATTCTAAAAAAAATACTCTAAATTTAGTATAATTTTTTTTATTTTAGAAAAATGCAGCAGTATTAAGAAACTTGGATGGATCTGTGTAACTTTTAAGTATTGGTGTTGGAATTTAAAATTTTGCCTGTTTCAAATATCTGTGCATGTGCATAAAATCTATACATTTTTGTGATGAGAAAAGAGTATACCTCACAGACCCCATAACAGTCAGAATGTAGGTAAGGAATGCCAGAAAATATTATATACTGTGAGAACTGCTGTACCTTGAACTCAAACATTCTACAATACTCTACCTTACAAGGATTCAGTAGTTTTTTACCTCAGTGCTTTTTTTTTTTTCAAAACGTACCTAGAATTCAAGTAAGAAAATATCCAATGCCAGTGGTTCTTAACGGAGGACAGTGCCACTACCCAGGGCACGTTAGAAGAGGTGGCAATGACCGTAGGGAGATGCTAACTCCATCCTATGGGGGGTGAAGGTCATGAACATTTCAGATACTGCAGTAAGAATCATAGTCCCAGGACATGAAGATTTGTCATGCCCATTGTGTAGAAAGTTTCCCACCCTTATGCACTCTTTAAAAAATAAAACCAAAACCAAAACAAAAAAACAGTGATGTTGACTGTGGCAGATCTTATTAAGTATTTACCCAATAGCCACTTCTTGTTAACATAATTTTTATTTTATTCAGGAAATATTTAGATAGCCATGAGCCCTGGGCATGTTGACCCATCCCCAGTTTCACAAGATGAACTTTTTGTTGTAGTTGTTGTTTAAATCAAACTACAGTAAACCTCATTCCACTCTGCCAAGGATTGGGTGGGTGTAGATAGAAGTCTCTGACTGTGTCCTTGACTAATGGACATCAGAGAAAGCCTGCGTAACAGCTCTTTGGAAAAAATTTCCTGTATGGTAAAAAAAGGATGTTGGGTAACAAAACAGCTATTTCTTTTTGATTTGAGCATTATTCTGTGAGAATTTTATGTCTGGATCTGCTGTAGATATTTCTCAGCTATGAGAGAAAAGCCAAGAGAACACTACAGAAACTGCAACAGTGCTATGGGATGTTTTTGAGTCCCTCAGTTAATCGTAGGACAGCCCATTGTAGGGATTCTCTTTTGTGAGAATCTCCTTACTGTGTAGACAGCTTTTAGTTAAGCATTCTCTTAGTTTATCCCAAAGTGTCCAGATTGCTACATAGGAATGGTAATTCCCATTTGCCCAGGGTCAAAAAGTATACAAGGACTGTCTGGAAAAAATTTAGCCATTGTCAATATAATAAGGACTGTTACATGGCTGGATACTTTACAGGCAGCCTTTGTATATCAGGAGTAGAGCCCAGATATAGATTTCTCATTTTTGGCTCAAAGTTTTTGAACAGGACTTGAGAGAATCTCTTACACGTAATTACCCACATCCAAATTCAAGTTCAAAGAAAATATGTATCTCTTACCTCAGTTTTGGGAAAAAAATATTTATTTTTATAATGAAACAATTTAATAACTTGATGTGTAGGAAAACATAAAATATGAAATATTTTACATTACTTGCTTTGGAACACCAAGTTCTCACTTTCGAAAGCAGAATTCTGACATTATAATAAAATTTAAAAGCACCGCATCTATTTCAGGGCATAAGTTTGTAAAACATTATTTTTCTAGTTTTAAGGAAGAGCAACTCTGAAGGACTGTGCTATGATATGATGTTTTCTTTTTAAAACATCTTCTAACTCTTATGTGTTATACTAAAATAATTTAAATTTCTTAAAGGCAATTTTTATAGTTAATAAGTCTGGAAATCAATAAGTAAATGAAAGGCTTATAAACTTAGGTTTATGGAATCATGTGGGGCAAGCAGGTAGAGGGTAGAGAAGGGAATATCATTTGTCATAAAAAAGATCAAAAAATAAATATGAATGGGTCTAGAAATCATTCTAGTTTATTATTTACACTACCATTGATATTTATTCTTTCTTTAAATAGGGTGACATTTTAAATTTTTGACTCTTAACTGAATGATCCGTTCTGTAGATTGTATCTAGAGAAAGAACATGGAAGCATCTATATTAATACTATCAGGCCAATAGAGGAAAGTTAAAATCTACAGGAGCTTCGGGCAAAGAAACAGAGAATGAATTTGACTAGGTTAATTTTAGAGATTACCAGTGCCTCCTCTTCATTACCAAACCAAGTTTGAAATATATAAATGTATCTGAATTGGGTTTGTCTACTTTTGTTGTTGTCAAATAGCGTCACATATTTTCTTAAGTGCTATTAGAGTTTCTTTGGACATATGTGGGTGTGGGAGGGACATTAAGCATTTACGACATAATCTTCATCTCGGTGACTTTTTCAGTGCCATCTGGATTCCTACATATTCTCTACATGTTGATTCCGAAGGAGAATTAGATAAAAACAGATAAAAGGATGTAAACACGCGGAGGAAAGGAAGTGCTGTCTTGTTTGACTCCCCCAGTCGAGCTGCTTCCTGATTAAAATACTAATATATGGCAACTGGCCTGTGAAGTCCGTGCTGAGGCACGAGAGTTTGGCACAATCCAACTGAGTGTGTCATTTCTGCCTCCTTCTGTCAGCAGCAACTGAGCAATCCAGCCTGGTGATTGGAAGAGCAAATTTTCTTTGTCCTACACATGCTGTATTTATCCTTCACAAATATCCACAAAACTCAGCAGGGATTTGGCTGAGAGAGTAGGATCACTCCTTGCAGAAAAACTGGTGCTAAATCTGGGAGGCTTTGTACAAGATCTGAAAGCTGCCTTCAGCGTTTGCCTGAGGAGGCATGTATAGCCAGAAGTAAGGAGATTATGGAAACTGCAGAGAACTAGGGGAGCTTGGCGAGGTGGGCCCAAGTCCGAATGCCCTCTGAATGTTCTCTGAGCGAGAGGGAGTGAGAGGTTCAGTTTATGGTCTGCGTCTATAACCTTTCCCGTCTACTACTGGGAGTTAAAGAGCAGGTTCACATTCTCTTTGTGTTCCTTGAAATATGTAGAAATTGAAAGGAATTTTTTTTATCTGTATCCTGGACAGCATGCTTTAAAGGTCAGTTTTTATGTTACAGATTTACCTTAAGCATCGCTACATGATACTGATTTTTAGTGTCCTCTATTATTTTATTTTTTTCCTCCCAATTATTTGGAAAATGTGCTCTGGAAAGGAGAGTTCAGTATGCTCAGAGGAATACCTTCATTTGCGTCACCTGGAATGCTTATCTAAGAATGTTAGAATCTGACTTACCACTCCTTTCCCCTCATCTACAGAGAATTTAAATCCTCTGGTGTGAGAACCAGAAATCTACTCTTTTACCATATTCTCTAGCTATTCTGATAGACATTAATGCTTGGACATCACTGTTCTAGGAATTAGTGGAAGGATATACTGAGAAAGAGAAAACTAGGTGAAAAGCTGCAAAAATAAACAAACCAGGTGGATATTTTTTTCACCTATTGTTTTGGCATAGTTTGAATCTCACTAAATACATGCTATGTTTGCTTTAGAATGCCACTTTACCCATAATATATATTCATGAGGATTTTTTCTTAAACTCACTTTCATAAATAGGAATGGAAATTTTCTAAATCTAATTTGACTGAGTCTTAGAAAACAGAACATGAAATCTCACAGGGAAAATCTTTCTGTATAACCTTACAAAGAGAATCATTGTTGTCTATTTACTTTTCTCTTTCTGAAATATATCTTCTGATATTGCATTCTTGTAAAGCATAGATCAAGAAACTAAACCATGCCTTTGGGGAGAGAGGCAAGCTAGCCCAAAATGTTCTCAAATAAAATACATTAATGTAATAATTGTAAAGGAACTTTGATGAAGAGAAATACATCAGGGAGTATTTGGTTGGTAAACTTCAATAACTTATATTAAGTTATTTGAAGGAATATTTACTTGTACCTAGAACAGTTATTCTCAAACATGTATTTCTCTCCATGCATTTTCCAAGACCTATACCAGTTGCATCAGACTTCTTATCTCTTTTAAGAAAACCTACATTTTCAGCTGTAACAAACATGGAAGTAAATACAGTAGTACAAGAATGAGATTTTGGCAAATTAGAGAAAAATATCTCTACTTCAATTTTAAGATAAAAGATTCCTTGATTCCTGTTATGGATGTGGACCTCAGTTTACCAGAAAGGAAGCCTCTGCTGCAACTCCATTATTCATTGGCTGACACAGCCAAGATTTCTCTTTTGGAAAGTCTCAAGTGTAGCAATATTTCTGTTTAAAAATGTTACAGGAAATGTATTATTAGATTAATTAGATAATTAGAAAAATTAACAGCTGTAGTCTTAGAGAATACAGTTAGTGTCTGAATTAATAAGGCAGGCCATAAAGTATACAAAATGGAATTTACAGAAACATTTATTTATCAGATATTTATTCTGAAAGCTGAGAAAGGCCCTATGTTCAAAGAAATTAATCTCTTGCAGATATTAAAGACCTGTTTTTATAGTCTTGATTTTTTATTTCTCTGTTTATACAAAAACATTTTTTATATATTTATACTTTTATGTGCGTATCTTTAGTTCAATTGTAAGATATTTATTACTGGTTTTCATAATTGAACCACTAATGAGGTGGTAGAATTGTAGCCTTGTGTCTGCATCAGGCAAAATACAAATCAAATATTTTGTTATTCTCATATTATGTTATTTATTGCTTTCTTTTTCTTATTTATTTTGTCTTCATTAGGACATATGTGATTCGTTTCTAAGAGGGTAGATATTATTCACAGGCATTTAAATATTCTTTCAAATATCTTCCAAATAAGGAAGTGAACATTTTCTCCTGTTGTCAAAACGTACAGCTGTGAGTTTTCCTAATTGCTCAATTACTCTAATGATACACTTTCCCTATAATTATAAAACTAATATGTTTCAACACCCGAACTATATTCTTTACTGGATCAGTCTTGTTTTTGATAATATTGATATATGAAATTGTTTACATGCTTATTATAATTAAATAATATGTTTCATATTTCCCATTAAGAATGGATTGGCTTTTGATCTTGGAAAAATGTTGCCTTATGCAAAATATCTCAACTAGCAGCAACTTTAGTGTTTTTACTTTTGTTCAAATTTTAGCTACCACTTTCCTGAAGTGTATGCTAAAATTATTTTTTTTATAGTAAAGCTAAAAGAAATGTTATCACTGTAACAATGGGCAATAATCAGAAGAACAAATGAACCTAGGAAACCATTCTTCTAACTTAATAAGTTATCTCAAACATGCATACAAAATATACATATTTTTTAATGTAAAATAACTTACATCAGAAAATTAGTGTATATTGTCATAACTGATTTTCAGCAGTGTTGTATGTGTGTGTTGGGAGTGTGGGAGTGTGAGAAAGAGATTTCAGAGGAGACAGCATAAAGGCTTCCCTTCAGATTGATATTTCTTCAGAAATGGAATTGTTTCATGAATATCTTTCAATATTATTATAGATTATCCCTATTTCAGATGTTGTTATAGTTTTGGTGGAAGGATTGTTTCTCTGCCTTGCTCATGGATTTTTTATTCACGTGATTATTACTGTTACTGTTCCTTTCATTGACATTATTTCTAGCCTTAATTCTCTTACTGAAGCTCCCACCACAAGCTGGAACAACTGGTGGGCCTTTTGCATGCATTGTCTCCTTGAACTCTCTGTTGACCCCTTAGGGTAAACACTATTGTCCTTTGCCTTTTACAGAGAAGAACACTCAGATTTGGGATAAGGAATTTGAAAGGACACAGAGTTACTAAATAATGGGACCAAGGTATCAACCAAATCTTGTTCCAGAACCAGTGTATTTCAAGTGTATGCTATATTGCCAAAGGTCATGTGAGATTTATTACCCACAATGTCAAATTTCTTGATTTAACTTGTAGTCTAATATGAACCTTCATTCTCTGTCTCTGATTTAACTTGTAGATTAATATGAAACGTAAACCTTGTTAATCTGCCATTTCTGATCAGCTTATTGAATTCACCTAGAAATTCATTGAGTTGCTCTCTTGGTTTCTGTCACATTATATAACTTAGTAAGTTTGATCTTTGTTCTAGTTACAAAAACGAATGCATGAGCATTTCTTCTCCGAAGATCCTATGTTCTCTATCCCTTATATTAAAAAAAAAAAAAAAAAAAAAAAAAAGCTTCTATTTAACACACTTGACATCTACAACTCAGGGTCTTTAGTATACGAAAAATTCTAAGTTTTCCATGCCATGTTAGTGACTCACTGATCAGTATTACATATTCATAATTAGTAATTTAAAAACAAATATCTTATATATTTTCTTCATTAAAAAAAGTGTAAAGAGAAACTTTAAATGTGCCAGCATACTCTATTATTAAAATTAGTAATTAACAGATCTTGAGTGTTTGCTCTTGTTTTATGCTTTGCTTTTACATTGAAAATAATATTTATAAATGAAAAGCTTACTAAAAAATTCTTTCTTTAAACCATTTTATAATTTATCTATTCATATACCTTTTTTATTTTTATTATTTCTATTTTGACTTTCATAAGGTATCTAGAATAGTAACTACTATTTCATAATGGATTCATTAATTGTTTATGTGTACACACACACACAAACTTACACACATAATTAAATTAAATGCTTGAAGCAGATAGAGAAGAATGTACTTCAAAATGACTACAACAAAAAACCTCATACGTAACTTGTATCCTTGCTTCATATCAGTGGTTGTGCGATGTCTGAAGAGCAAATGTAGTATCCAATTAAACAATATATCATTGTAGTTCTAAAATTTATGATCATATTGCAGCATATTTTATGGCCATTTTTAATACTATACTTCATAGATAATATACCTTTAATCTCTGATATCTTTCTCATCAAAACTATTTTGCTATTAAGGAATCATTGTTTAAAAAGAGATACCAAAACTAAGTCACTGAGTAAAACAAAACGTTTATGTATGACAGACAGAAGCTTATAAAAAAGCATCTTATTCTTTCAACTGCTTTGGATCATATGATAGTTAAAAGTGCATCAGCCTGAACTTGAAGTTATATCTTGACCACTGTCAATATTTTGAGGAGAATATAATTAGCATGCCACTTGAGACCTAAATATGTTTTCATCATCATTGTCAACAAAGTTATAAATAACAAATGTCATGTGTCACATTCTTGAATTAAATCAGAAGAATGCCATTAGACAAAGAAGAATAAAAACACAATCTCATTTAGTTTATTTATGAGTTTTAGACATGACCTATTAGTGGCTCAATTTCACCAATTAAAAAAATAAAAGCTTTTGGCTAAATAATATTTCAAATCTCTTAAGCCTTAAAATCCTATAATTTTCTCCTTGGAGCTTTAGCTGATATGTGTGAAAACTTAGAAAGTTACCTCTGTCTTCCCGAAATAAGAATTTTTTTTTTTTCTAAACATAAATTAGCACACATGGCTGATACAAAGCTTTCCTTCTTCACAGTATGTTTTGATGCAAGAAATATTATTTTGAAAAAGGACCACTCTGCATTCTATGTATTTATTTTGTAGCTCATGCCCTTGCTCTTCTTCAGCAAGTAAACGAACATTGTGGTGGGGTTAAGGATTAATGGTAAGGAATTGCGTGACTGTACAGCATGTAACCTTGAGGGAAGAGATCAAGGGAAATGTCAGTCAAACACCTGCCCTGAGTGCAGTTGCTAATTAATTCGTGAACATTGACTCCGGTTGCAGATTTGCTAGTGTACAAGGGAATCAAGTCCCATCCTATAAATACTGCCTTGATTTAATGAAGCTTTAATAGGATTAAATGGTTTTAACTTTATGACTTCATGTTTTTGATTATGGTTGTGTAGTGCTTTTTGATGTGGATAGACATGGATTTCACTGAGTTTTAACAGTAGACTCTAAACAAAGGGTGAGGGGAATATGAAAGAGAGAATGTGTTATTAAGTCAGTAACTTAATTTTCTGAAATTTTGAAATAAAATTAAAGGTTAAATTGGTCTCTGGCCATCTAGAAGCAAACATGATATATTACTCAGGATCTCCATCTAAAGTAATTACCATATAGTTAGACTGTTTCTATTACTCTAAATTGGAGCTATTTTATCATGTCAAGGTCCCAAATGTATGCAAAACTGGATTCTAAATCATTTTTTTAAATTATATTTTACTACCTTTCATATTTAGAGATTATACACTATTGGTAAATGGGTAAATGTTGTCATTCTGTAAATCTTTTTTGGCGTGAAATAAGAATATCACTGTGAAGTTGTTATTGGTTACTGTAGATTTCTATTATTAAAATTTTATTTTGGCTTTTCAGAAAAAAACTGAAAAGTGATTTTGTCGTGCTGTCATTTTGGGTGGTTTGAATGACATTGTCATAGAATCTAACCAGAAGGATTCAAGGCTCAGCTCAGACTTTATTATTATTAAAATCATCATCATTAATTTAATCAAAATTACTAGAAATCTACTTATTTAAAATATATTATGTGCGAATACTGAGATATAGGGTGTCTGTATAAGAATACGATGTTTTAAAGTTAATATCTACTGGGACATGTGGTACTTGAACAAATCAAATCCTATCACTCCATAGTTATAAAACAATTCAGGTACTTCCTATTTATCTTAAAGAACAAAATTATCTATTATGGCCTGTGTTTTTGATCCAGCCCATCTTCCCAGCCCATATTTTACTAGGCACAGTAGTTACTACAATGAAGAAAATATATAGACAAAATCCTTGCTCTTAAAGTTCAAGTTTATAAAATAATAGGGAATATGGATAATAAATGAGGAAACTAAGGTAATTTCAGTTATTATCATAGGCGTGGTGAGGAAAGTTGCTGCTTAATAGAGAGTGGCTAAGGCAGGAATGATCAGTTTTGATCTGGTGGCCAGAAAATGACTCTGTAGCTAATGCATTGGGCTCTAATGAAGGAAGCGGCTTGACAGATTAGGGATTGATAGGAGCACACTCAAGTGAGAGGACAAAGGCATGACAGAAAGAGACCGCACGCTGGTCCTTCCATATGTTTCCAGTGAACTGAGATGCACTGGCTTCCTACCATCATCCACTTTCATTGTCTCGTTTTCAGTTCCTTATGTGGCCCGTGGACCATGTCCCACTCTGGGCCACAGCATGACATTTCTTTCTTTTTACTAAGACTTTTATATTCCTGGCTTTTAGCAGAATATTTAGACCATACTAAGTGCTTAATATGTTTGTTAAATGAAAGAAAGACATATTTTTACTAATTTTTATCTGTATTGCTCAATGAGAAGGGCAGTCATGCTTCCCATTCTCTTACTTCCTGGGATAAATAATTCTTATAACTGTCCAATTATATTTCTCTACCTCTTTGCTCCATACATATATTTCCAAGACACCTCTTAGTCTTATAGAGCAATCAGTCCTGACATCAGACTGGTATGATAAAAGGAGTTCCTCTTATAAAAATTGTTGGTTGTTTGGTTTAATACCAAACTCTATATCTACAGATGGTAAGCTTATTATGCAGTATCTTTTCTGACACTGGCCATTTATCCTTTGAATGATACTTTTATGCCTGTCTTTCTTGGCTTGACTCTCTCCTTATAGCTTTTGCACAACAAAGAAGTGTGAATTCCATTGTGGACCTGTTCCTACTGCATACTGGATAATTATTAGGTAACTAAATTATTTGTCTGTTCAGTGCAAGACAGTTTGCCTCTTAGGTAAGAAAAGGACTTCTTGTTTCTAGCTTTTCTCACATAAAGAAAAGGCCTGTGCAATTTTTATACATTTCTTTAGCTTCTTTAGCTGAATTTGACTATTTATATTTGATAAGTAGCTATAATTACCTAAATGTTGGAGCAATGTAGAAAAATAAAAATCTGTTTCAGTTGCATATTTGTAAGTTTTTAAGACTTTATTGGTGCCTACTTAATCATAGACTATGTACTGTCTCAAGCATGACTCAGGCAACTAATATTTTTCTGGTTTATAATACCTTCTCCATGTCACCAATCTAAAGCCCTCTCTGAGATGCTGTCATTAGGACCAGGTTATAAGAGTTTTCTTTATTAATAACAATGGTGAAAGAATAACCTTATCATATTCATCTTTTGCATTGTGGCCTTCAAATTTGGTTCTCTTGTGGGAGGTTTGTTGACCATTTCCATAACTCCTCAGTGAGTCACAGAAATGTTTTTATGTGTGTGTGGTGTGTGTGTCTATTAAAGTGTTTGCCTTGTTGCCTTGCTCTTGTTTCCAATGGTCTCCTTTACGAGAGCACAAATTCCTTGAGGGCAGTGATCTCGTTTCATTCTTTACAGTGTCTTCAATTCCTAGAATAAAGCCTACCACAGAGCAGGAAAATAATGACTATGTGGTGAGTCATTGGGGGATTGAAGGAGTGGATGAATGAATAAATGAATTCTCACATCTCCTACACAGAGTGACTTTATAGATCTCTGTAGCTGGGGGTTCATTTGTCAAGTCTGTGAAATCATTGAGGAACCATTGCCTCTGACCTAGTTAATGACACTTTTTAATGTGATCTAGCTGTTTTGTAACTCAGTTTCCCCAGAAGAAGTAACAGATGTCCTTTCTTTTTTTTTAATTTATTTATTTTTAATTGTTTTTTTTGACAGAGAGAGAGAGAGAGAGAGATACAGAGAGAGAACTGAACTGGGGGAGCTCCCAGTTCAGCACATGGTTCCGCACGGGCCGGGGCCAGGATTTGATCCTCGGTCCCCGGCAATGCAAAGTGAGCACTTAATCGACTGAGCCATCCCAGCTTCCCCATATGTCCTTTCTTATTAAAATAAAAAATGAATTTATGTGATACATTATGCTTATGCAAACCAGTATATTCTCAGTAGCTCTAAATTCTGTGGCCACAAATGCTGTGGATGGACGCTAGATAAACACCAGGGTTTCATTATTATTTTTTTTTTAGAAGACTATATTATACCAGATTGTTTTTATCAAATTATTGGAATAGAGATTTTGAGTAAGCTTTAGGAATCATAATTATCATATGTTATGTTTTTTTCTATTTATTTCTCTCTTCTCAGTTGTGCTGGTAGAACTTAAGCAGGATTTCTCAAAATTATAAACTGAGGAGACTATCTCCTAGTAAAGTGCTTCTTCTTAAATGTTTAAAAAGAAAACCCTAACTGAGGGGTTACCAGGTAGAGAGGCGGCGTGTAGAATTAAGTGAAGTTTTTAGGTACAAAAGAGCCCTCCATTCTGGGGTACCTCCTCTTCCCTCCCTTCAAATTTAATGCAAATGATACAAATTAGAGCCTGACCTATAACTTTTTCCATATATGTGCTATCAGATAGAATAGCCCATATTCACAGGGAACATGAATTTACAGGCCAAAATACCAGATACCTAAAAAGTAAAAAGTGTTTAAAATACACAGTGAATAACATCAGAGGCATAATTATTGAAACAGAACACAGAGAATTTGATATAACATGATGACTATAGAGAGGATATGGCTAGATAATAGCAATATGAAACAAGAACAATAAATCATAAAGGAGTCAACTGGAAATCTGAAAAACATAATAAATACAGTGAAGAACATAATGAGCTAAATAGCTAGAAGGATAAAGCTGAGAAATAAATTAGGGTGTTGAAAGATCAAGTTGAGAAACTTATCCAGAAGGCAGCAGTTGAGGATAAAAAGATTAATTTTAAATCAACAGATTTCTGTCCATATAAATAGCTTAAACTCTATAATTAGAGGACTTAGTCTCCCCAAGTACATGAAAATAGATAAATAAAAATAAGATCTAACACAACAGTGCCTATAAAAACATTTTTAAAACAAAAACACACAGGAAAATAGACAAAAGTATACTAAATACTTCTATGCCTAAGGAAAACAGTAGTAACAATCTAACATGAGAAAATATAATTTAAGAAAAATGGCAAGAGGTCAAAGAAGGATGTGATAGTCTTGTATAAAGACTAAAATAATAAAATGCTATCATCAATATAAACTTGTATGCACCCAGTAATTTTGCCTTAAAATATATAAAGCTTCAATTGTCAGAACTGAAGAGATGTTTATTTATTTTTTTTTTTATTGTTTTTTGACAGAGAGAGAGAGAGAGATACAGAGAGATACAGAGACAGAGAGAGAGAACTGAACTGGGGGA
>PVKE010031545.1:0-18976 GCA_004027555.1 Craseonycteris thonglongyai
TTCCACTTAGGTCAAACATTTTAATGTTCCATAAACTCGTATATCTCCACCACTGGGCCAGGCCTTCTGGGGGCAGGATTATGTGTTTAACTCCACTTTGAATTTCAAACTTTCAGGATAGCCCTGAGTAAAGAGCAGATGTTCAGTAATTGTTTCATGAATGAATGCATGGGTGATGACTACCACAGCTCTCCCTAACCAAACTTCACATATAAAAGCTTTCCTTAAAACAATAAAGCCATTCTTGTAAAAGTGATGGCACTTTTTCAGCAACTTGTTTACCACAGAGTGGTGCTCAGATGCAGAGGGAGGAATAACAGAAGATTAAATAGTTTACACTTGATTAAGTACTTACTTGGTGCCAAATGTTTTCATAGTTTAACACATGTAATGTTCACAGCAAACCCAATGAGTAAGATTCTATTGCTATTTAACAGAAAGGGAAACTGTGTCATGGAACAATGGAGTGGCTTCTCCAAGGGTCTACAATGTACAAATTTTAGGCCTCTGCTCTATCCTTCATATATTAAACTGCTGCTCCACATTCCTGCATCCATTGTAACATCATTTACAATAGCTAAGATATGGAAACAAACAAGGTGTCCATCAATGGATGACTGGATAAAGTGGTGTGGTGTATATGTATATATTTATACACACAAAGGAATATTATTCAGCCATGAGAAAGAAGGAAGTCTTGCCATTTAATTTGCTACAATATGGATAAAGTCTGAGAACATTAGGTTAAGTGAAATAAGTCAGACAGAAAAAAATACTGTATGATCTCACATGTGGATTTTAAGAAAGCCAAACTCATCAAAAGAGAGAGTAAAATGGTGGTTACCAGGAGCTGAGGGGATGGGGGTGGAGGAGATAGAGAGAGGTTGGTAAAAGAGTAGAGACTGTCAGTTATGAGATAAATTACAAGATAAATCACATCTGAAGATCTAATGAATAATATGATGATCATAGTTGATAACACTGCATTATATCATTGAAATTTGGTGAAAGTAGAATTTAAATGTTTCACACACACACACACACACACCAAAATAAGTAACTGAGGGGCTAGATATGTTAATTAACTGGAGGAATCCTTTCACAATGTATACATATATTAATCATCACAAGGTACATTTTAAACATCTTCCAATTTTGTCAATTATGCCTCAAGAAAGCTGAAAACAATTTTTCATTCCATCTTCCTAAAAATAAATACTAAATAAACCAACTGCCTCTCCAATGGGAAGAGAAAGCAATGAGTGATAACTGGGGATGTACTGAGAAGGCTTTAAAGCAGCTGGAGGGTTCTATGTCCCTGAAAATTC
The DNA here is from genome assembly GCA_004027555.1 of Craseonycteris thonglongyai. Lineage (NCBI taxonomy): Eukaryota > Metazoa > Chordata > Mammalia > Chiroptera > Craseonycteridae > Craseonycteris > Craseonycteris thonglongyai. The sequence goes on from PVKE010031545.1 coordinate 1,329, forward strand.
ATCAAAAAGATTATTCTGTATACATGCCCAGAGGTTGCAAACCACTATAAACATCATTTCAACTTCCCACTCTGTGCTCCTTAACTTCTATAGACAAGTTCATGCAGCTCATTCTCTACTAATAAAATGTCCTCATGTACAAAAGCTTAGAATTAAAGCAAAATTTAGAGCTCTGAGAAAATTAAATCATCAAGTAGTACTTTTATTGTGAAATATTTTCAACACTCATAGTTGTTATTTCTGATGCTGAGGTGTGCTTTGATGTAGGCATATATCTTATGGATATTTTCATATCCTCGAGTTGTCAGCATGAGCAAAAAAGAAAATTCTAGGATTAATGGCACCTTATAAATTTGAAGGGTCCAGTTATTAAAGGTTTGAATATGGTAGGGTGACCAGATGTCCCGCTTTTGGCGGGACAGTCCCAATTTTTAATAATTTGTCCCGCGTCCCGTGGTGTTTTAAAAAAGTCCTGATTTTTAGAAAGAATGCACGACAAGCTAGGGAACGGCGGGAAATAGACCTAATTTTTAATCAAGAACCCCCTCCCCACCCCGGTCAGTGGTGTCCCGCTTTACCAATGTTAAAATCTGGTCACCTTAGAATATGGCCAAAATCAAATGCTATTAAAAACACATGCAGTTCCAAATCTGAAAAGTCAGCCTTCTCTAGAGAAAAATACCTTTAAGAGGAAACAAGGCAAAAAACAAACAAACAAAAAGTGTGTGTGTGTGTGTGTAAGTGTGTGAGAGAGAGAGATTTTTAAATGACACAGGTCTTAAAAGCCAAATATCTTCTTTCAAGGACAACTTAAGACATGGCTGGAAAAGTTCCAAGTGATACCTGGTATATAATTTACATTAAAACCACTATGCATATGAATCTTATTTCATATAGGGGAACAGAAGTGATGCTGCTAAATTCTCTTTAAAGACTAATTTACCATGAAAACATATATTCCAAGGTTTAGATAAAAGTGTGCAGCCTAAACTTATTCCAACTAGTAAGACAATTCTGATAATTTTGGGAAAGTAGGAATGGTGAGAGAAAAACTATAATTCAAAAAATGTATATTACCTACAATTCAACAACCAAAAATCTCTAATGGTATTTCAGCACTTCTCAAGTTCAATGATCCTTGATTTTTTTTTACTTAGATGTACTACAAAAATTTTATGCTAATTAAATATAATTATAATTCCATTATTTAAACTTAGAAATATATTCCAAACAAGATGAGCAAAACATTGTACATGGAATAAGAATAAATTGCAGATTGAACCTCAGCTTGACCACTGTGAGACTCTATGACCACTGTCAATACAGTTATTTCTCTCATTTGAACTGTTCTCCTTTATCACATCATTTGCCTTGCCTATTCTTAAAGGTATCTTTAATGTCAAATGAAATGACGAGCCTAAAAGTGTTCCATAAACTCTGAAAGCCTATGTAACTGTGCATCAGGTCACTATAACAATCAGAATTGAACTAGAGTTCTGAATTGCTCAGAATTTATGATATATGCAAAAGTAGTATTTGGTGATCTCACTACATTTACCTGCTCTAAAAGTTCAGAAGTGATCATATGCTAAGGACACTGTGCTCTTATAACATATAGACTAGGTCATCCTCCACCATCTAACTCACTTATCAAAGCTTTTCTAGACAGTGTTAAGTAACACAGGCAGTAACCAAGCATGTCAAGAGTTCCTGCCGATCATCCCCTATTACACTCTTATTATAGGAAATATTAAATCTCATGCTCTCATTTCATAGGGATGACCAGTTTTTTAGAAACAACTGTGTATCTGGCAATAGGCTAGTGCTGACAAAGATTATTTCATTTCAACTCTCAAATACACCTTCCAGCTTTTTCTATTTTCCCAATTATATAGGTCAGAAAACGGGGGCTCAGAAAAAGCGCTCCTCACTATCACACAGTATTTCCCACTATCACAACAACAACAACAATAACAAAAAAGCAGTAACAACACCAAGAATCAAACCGAGGTTTGCCGGATTCCACATTCTAGTTATGTCATATATACTAGTTTGTCTCCAATCCTTTCATTATGCTAATCACCGGTTGCTTTTCAATTTGTCCATTCTTTGTTTTTAACAAAAAATCCTCAAAAGACAGCCTAATAGAGGCAAAAGATTTGAACAAGTTGTTCAGGAAGGAGGAAATCAAAATGGTCAATAAATATATGTGAAGGCGCTTGATTTCATCAGTTATCAGAAAAACACCAAGTAAAACCACAATGGGGTACTTGTATACCTTTGCCAGACCGGCTAAAATGTCACAGGTAATGCCACCAAATTTTGGTGAGTCTAAATTGATTGAACCACTTTGGAAAGCTATTTACCACTATCACCTTAAGCTAAACACACACATACACACATACACATACACACACAGACACCCTGTCTTGACAATTTCATCCTTAGACTTATATTCAACAGAAATGCACAAACATTCACAAAGTGACACATCACAAATGTTTATAGCAGCACTATTTATAATAGTTCCAAACTGGAGACTACTCACTGCTTGCCAACAGTGGTATGCATAATTAAATCATGACGTACTCCTATAATGGAATACTATACAACCATGAGAATGAACAAGCTACACGTAGTACAGTCACATGGAAGTTAAGGAATTAATCTCATAAATATAATGATGAGCCACAGAAGCGGGACAAAAAAGAGCACACCTTCTAGGGGTCCATTTGTATAACATTTGGAAATAGGGAACATTAATCCATGCTGATAGGAGTTAGATTAGTGAGTATGTGGGAGGGTGGACACACGTGTTGTTGACCTTTCTTTGTTTCTTGGTTTCGGTGTTGGTTACACAGATCTGTTCTATTCATGAACTTCCATCAAGTTTAATACACAATTTCTCCACTTTTCTGCCTGTATGTGATACTTCAATAAAAAGTTTACCAAAAAGAGTTAGCATCAAACTCTGCTCCCCCATGCATGCAAATGTCAATATTTTTAGAAATGTTTTAAGAGAGAAACACTCAGAGTTTACTATGCTTATATTAATATATCCCTTTATGTTTAAGAGTATTTATTGAGCTGACAGATTTTCATGTCATTTAATGAAAACAAAAACAGCTAGACAAGTTAGATAAAAATAGCAGTTTCCTTTCTGACATAAGAAGCTGGGTCTCAAAGAATGACTGTTCAGGGCACACAAGATAACGAAGACTAGAACGTGAATTCAAATAATTATGTCAAAAAGAGAGATGTACACATTGTGTCTTACAGAGAAAAGGGGGGGGGGCAACAGGCAACAGGGCAAGTCTGCTTCTCACAGAGCAATTTTTGAACATGAAGGCAATATCACAGAAGTGGAGATAGGGGTGGAAGGTAAAATCCTAGAAATGAAGCGTGATGGCACATGTGCGTAACTGAATGCAAAACCCACGTATCTTTCATATTATTTCTGAGAGCTAAGGTTAGAGTAGGAGGAATTCTAAAGAAAGCTGCCATACTAAAAGGAAAGATGTAAGAACTAGTGAAAATTGGGATATGCACATGTATCCACTGATTTATGTACTTTAACTAATATACACACATACATACATGCATGCATACATACATACATACATACAAGCGCTGTCCAGAAAGTATCCAGCCATGCACCTGTTCTCATTATACCGACAATGGCTGGATTTCTTCCTCGTATATTTACATATCCACACTTAATTTTTAAGCTTTAGTAGGCATTTAGTATTGGTATGATCTAGGTCAGGGGTCTCCAAACTATGGCCCGCGGGCCAGATGTGGCCCACGAGGCCCTCTCATCCAGCCCATGGAGACCTTTTTATCTGAATAAAATAATTATTAAATAAATCATTAAAACCAACATCTATGTTTTGATTCTTTTTTATTTGGACCTCGAGTGTGTAGTCGGCCCCAAACTGCTGTTTGATAGTTGATGCAGCCCGCGGGCTGAAAAGTTTGGAGACCCCTAATTCTAGGTCATCATTCCTTTAAAACTGACAGATTTGAGAAAGGACACTGGACAGTCTACTTAACGTATATTAAGTGGGCAAGGCCCCAGTCACTAGTACTTCATACAGTTTGGGACTGCTCTTTGCCCTACTGTCCAGCTGGTCATTCAATGAGCAGCTTCTACACTCAATGTGCAGTCTGCTTTGCAGGCAAATTAGACATCTCACTGCTGGCCCTATACACGCAGTAGGTTCTTTTCCTCTACAGAAGTGAAACAGGTCTCAGATTTAACATCCCTATAACTTTGGGTTGGTTGTCTATAAAGAAATTTGCAACAAGCATATTAAACTTCCAAAGAAAAGAGGCTAACACAGCATCAGGTGGGTTATAAGTTAGAGTTTTTCCCAAGATCAATGTTCTAAAATAAAGGAAAATTTATTTCTAGTGACCGAGGTATATGAAATTCCTTTATCTTGAAAATGTAGTTGAGTTATGTGTTTTGTGAGTTCTTAACCAAAATAACAGGGTAAAAAGTTTGAGAATTAGCAGATGAACTAAATCTTCTAACCTTTCATCCAAGGTTTCAGAAAATACAGATCATGCTGTCTCTTCTATTTATTTACACATTCAATGTCAGGAAAAGGACAAAAATAAGTAGAGTAAAAATTATTGCTTTGTTTGAGGCCTCATTTCAGAATTCCTCTATTCAACAGTCTATCCAATCACAGATTTCTTCAAATTCATTATATAAGAGTAAACAGAAATTTATAAAGCTATGGAATTGTCAGTCTCCATTAGATTATAAAATAAAGGAATTTATATGACACATTTTTATTTTTAATTTAAGATTTTTCAGGTGGACAATTTTGTACTTTATAAACTTTGTGACACGTATTCTCGAATCCTATTAAAAAGGAATTCATTTTTCTGTTGGAAAATTTAAACACCTCCCCATGCAGATGTCGTCTTTACAAAATCTCTGCTGGCTATCTTGCTACTACATTTACTTCTTACGTGTCAACTGTTGCATTCAAAAGACAAATGGCACAGAATACATAACAATCACACAAACCTTTTATTAAAGGGCTTTTTATGCTTTTATTTTAAAGAAATTGAATATTATCTTTAAAATTTGATAGGAATGTAGTTATGCCTTTCCCATCCTCCCACCCCTAGTCTCCAACTTTATGGTTTAGATCGTATCAGATTTTGACCTTGTTTGTCTTGGAAGTGTCATATGTTTCCCTTCTGGTGGCCAATTTTCCAAGGTCACAGGTTTCATTAGATTATATGCGTATGTATTGATTAGCTCTCTCTGTAGATTTTTCTATTTGCTTTGCAGCCAGGACCCTCCAAACAGTATTCAGCAATTCAGCACTGCAGTTTGGCCAGCCTGCAGAAGCCTTTCATCTCACTCCCTGAAAACAAGGTGGTCTCGTGCAAAAGCTGTATGAAAATAAAGCAAGCGCTGCCTCTGAGCCTGTCAGCAAGCATACTGCACAGTGTATTTCAATTAGCATCCAATCATTTTAAGTAGCGATACTTCACTGTTTGTGTAAGCCTGCCTTGTAGAATTTAATGCTCAGACAGCCATTTTGCAAAACACGGCAGGTCCAAGAAATAAGGGCTATTTCAGTGAAATAATCACAGAATGATAACGCTGCTGGAAACGCTGGCATGAGTGCAACAGCTGTGTCATCCATCAAACGATCATCATCTATTATTTTTCTGAAGCTGTTAGAACTAGGATTTCATGGCAGCCTTTGTGGCTAGCTTTCATTTGACAAACTCCATGGTATTTTTCTCTAAAAGAGATTTTATTTGTTCATGCCACAAATCAAATATGCAAACAGGATTCCTCTAGGTAAAAGAGAGTATCAACTGGTCTGCACTGATACAGATCTCTGAGACAATGGACTTCCCACACCATCCCTGAGCAAGTTACTGCAGACCTTATCAAAGTAACACAGCATTAAAGATATATAAACACGTCTCTGGGAAAAAAATCTGAGAGTCTCTTACACCTCAGGTGCCTTGAAAACTCACTGTACAAGTGACTGATTCTCTGGCTGATCCTTAGCCCAGGGATTAAAAACATCTGAAGGAAGCAACATGCACCAGACAGACACGAACACTATTTGCAGCCCCTCGCTGCAATTCTACAGGCAGAGAAACTTACATAGGACACGCGAGCTCGCCGCCGATGCACCAGCCCACAGCACTGCATGAAGAGGGTGCAGAACGCAGTCAGCGTGTGGCTTCACAGAGCTGCTCTGTGCCTTGTCTTCTCATCGGACCCTCTGCCCATTTCTGCCCACCTTCGACTCCCAGGTAAGAGGCATGGGCAAATCAACACTTAAGCTTCTGCCTCCTAGGTAGTTTCTAAAAAGACCACTGTTCCTGCAGGCATGCCCAAACTTTGTGCTCCCTGTTTTTCTTTTTCGGGGAATTGGCTCTCTTCTTCTTCAGAGAGTTGTCGATGGACCCGAAATCTACCCAAAGTATCACTCATTTCCCTGCAGTAACTATTGCTAACGTGTGGTCACGATCGGCTGGATCATTAGAGTTTCTTGGCAACGTTGTTACAGTAGCCATTCCCAACCCGGGAGGTTTTCGAACATCTGAGGATCTTGCATTTCCCAGGGCTGCAGTTTCAGGCTTTGTGCAAGGGGAGGCCTACTCCTGATGCTGTTTATGTTCCTGCTCCTGGTGCAGTTCTGCCATTATTGCCTTCCTCCCTCCGATGCACACACCGGCAGCAGCATCCCAGCTTCAATCTTCTGTAACACTTTGGGCATATCTGATCTGCGATTTCTCCCTCCTCCCTTTACCCTGAAAAATGACGGAGTCTAGACTTTAATTCACTCTGGATTCCTAGGACGACAGAACCATCCTCCAAATAGTCAGATGCTTTGTCTTGCAGTCTGTGTGACACATGAATTGTAGAAAGGATTTCTGGAGTGGCCTCAGGACCCGACTGTCTCGATCACTGCTGCTCACACAGTGTTGTTTTTTTTTCTCCCAGCACGGCCAACTATTCATTTTCTACGTCAAAGCACATTAAATAAACATAACTCCGGCAAGCACTTCTGATCAAAGTCAGGGGTAATTAACTCATTAGGTAATGTATCACCTCTGATTTAGAGACAAGAAACTAACTAAGGCTGCCGCTAAGCATGGGATCTGACCCATGAATATGCCCAGGAACCTATAATTTACATCCTTCTCTAAAGACACAGTTTGCAGAGACTGAGCTGATCATAACATTCTTCCTAAAAGGCCTGCGCATGTCACACTTGAAAAGATGAATTATTAAGGCATTTGGGGAAACATCTATTAACTTTCAGGATAGCAACCATTCTAATGAGATATGATTATCATATAGACTTGTAGTGTGACACAGCCATTGATCCACATTTACCCTCATGCTAGGTGTCACTCCATGTACCGTTACCACCTGAGACGATATGTTAACCATTTCATGTCTCAGATTAAGAGCATCCACAACGATGCTCTTCAGTCCCCTGGAAGTACAAATCTATAAATTCTCAACATTACCAACATTTCCTTAAAACCTACGATTTAAAGTATCAACTCTCTATTATGATGAATAGCCTAAGAGGTGGTTAGAGCTGAAAAAGACAAAACAAAACTCCTGCCTTAGTTCAATATTCTCATTTGACTAATAAAGTAACAGAAGCCCCAACTGGCAAAGTGTTTTGTCTATACACAACATAAGCAACCATATTATTAATATTATGAACACCTAGTAATTCATGTAATTTAAATAGGCTGTGAATTTTCTATGGTTTTAGCATATTCTAGTTACCCTTCCACGTATCTGAAGATCCAAGAAGGTAAATATGGATAGACTGCAGGTGGACAATAAGATTACTTTTGTGCTAACATAATCTAAAGTAAAATAAGATTCCTGAATCACATTGCAGACTGGGTTTTGAAGGAAGTCCTGGAAAAAAAAAATCAACATTTTCTAGACCATGGAAGAGATATTTCTGATAGGTAGAATTTCAATCTGTTTTTTTAAAGAAACTGTAGTGAGAAATATGGCAAGTAATAAGAGAACATATAATTCAAATTTAACTTTTTTTAAAGGATCCTTCATCAACATCAATGAGAATGCATTTCCTGGAATAACTGAATTAAAAAAAAATTAACTCAGAGTTAGAATACAATGAAAACACTGGAAACACTGGAAACGTGATCTCTCCTATGATTGTGAATATGATTTGTAAGTCACTAAACATTTTATCAATGATGATACTGTTATATATAATATGAGAGAGAGCCCTGATTCACCAGCAAACCAACCCACCTTGACATTCAAGAATCCATGTCAAGCACTAACTAATTGGATTTGGAAAATATTGATCGAGCAACTTCTACCTGCTCAGCACTGTGCTAGGTGCTGGGGGTAGGAATGAATAAAACACAGTCCTTACTTGTCTCTAGATACTTAAGGCAAAACAGAGGACAGAGGACATAGTGTTAGAGGGATGTGGGAACATGAACGACACAACTCTTCACTATTAATACACCTGGAAAGAACACTAAAGGCTTCACAAAGGTGGGAACTCGTGGCCATTTGCAGAGTGGGTAGAATTACGTCCGGTGGGAAATGGGGGCAGAAAATGTCCCAGGCAATCAGGTAGCAAATGCAAAAGCACAGATGATTATATACAGAATTTATACAGAATAGAATAAATGCTGCTTATAGAGACTCTATTAAAAGAATGTGTATAGATTAAAAATTCATCATCCAGTCAGATGATGGGGATATACCTGAAGTTCCTCAAACTGAACATGTTCTCCCCTCAACGCAGTCCTCATTTATCTCTGTGACCCTAGCACTTAGCATAGTAACAGGCACATAGTAGGAATGACAGATTCCGACTTGTTCGCTTAGCAGCTTGTTTGTGCTTCATCTACAGGAACAGAAAGAGACACGTGACCTCTGGGCAGATATCTCAGCCTCCCTTGAAAATGGGTATGGCCATGTAACTGAATTCCACTCAATAGGACAAGAGCAGAAATGACACGTGCCAACATCTGTCCTGTGCCTCCCTCTTTCTTTTTCTCTTTGTGGCTGGCTTGATTGTACAGGTACACTCAAAAGCTGGAACCACCACTTAAGTTGAAGGAAGCTGTCTGTTCAGGAGAACAGGGCAATGTGGATTGTAACATCAAAGAGGGACAAACTCCTATATTGTTTAGTCACTTTTATTTTGCCTCTGTAGAGAAGCTTAACCTGTTATTTTTTTAAGTACCTCACAGAGTTTCTGGAATAATGATTAACCCCTTGACATACAAATTAAATGAAATTCTATGTGAGCAAAAATTGCTATTTATGAATATTTTTCAACTTAACATTTTCAGGTGCAATATCCAGTATTGAATTCATATAACTTGTAAAATCTGATGCCAAATCTGGCACATTTGGTAGCTATAAATCTCATGTACCTCAGCTGTCCTTTGAATTTTATCAGTGACTCATCTAGGGAGACATCTTCATCCAGAGTATGTAATTGTTCAAACTAGTATTCAAATAGTTGACTATACTTCATACTTTTTGTATTCTGTCTACTTTGCATACAGTTCCATTATCCACAAAGTGAAGAAAATGTGATATTGCCAAGACATGTCTGTAAGGCACTGTTTTTAAAATATCGGTCTCTCTAACATTGCTCTTTTTGACCAGTACATATCTAGTTTAGATTTTTGCACTTGCAGCCTTATGATACATAATGAAAGGTATGCTTTCATTTCATCACTTGTTACTGAAAACCACTCCTTTTCCGTTTTTGAGTTCTGGTCCTTTTTCTTTTCAACTGTGTATCTATTTGTTTCTGTGGTTATTTCAGGAAAAAATAAAAAGTCATCACTTAGCACTTGTTTCAAAACACAAAGAGGTGCAGGATTTGCTCCTAGTCCTAGCAAAACTAAAGCACTGATACCAGCAATTTGGGTAAATGGTTTTCTATTTGGAATATTTTTTTTTCTTCTCAATTCCGTTCTTCATCTCCTGAATCACAATCATCACTTCTTGATACAGATACAGGTCTTGCACGTTTATGAACATTACATTGGATAGGGCAACCTTCACTTGAATTTGAATCTTCTGTTGAATAGTCAACTGGAATAGTCAACTGTATGAATTTGCTGAATATCAGTCTCACTGTTTTCACTCAAATACCCCATTTGGCCTTCAGTGTGACTTTTTATACAAACTCAAACCAGACATTTTAAAGAAATCATGTCTACAGTTCACATTTTAATGCTGAACATATATAATTATTTCTTGACAATATTTGCAATTAACTGCACTCAAAGCAAATTATACCTGTGTGGGTCTGACAGACATCAGTGCTTACAATGGCTTAAGGAATATGACATGTTAGAGACATCTTTGTATGTCAAGGGATTAATTCACAGAATCAAAAATACTGAAGGGAGTAGGGGTGTGGAAGAGTAAAAACATGGAAAAGAAGAGAATTCAGAGACAAGAGAATAGGCTGTGAAATACCCTGAAAACCACAGCAAAAAATTTACACTTGATCTTGTAGGACATAAGAGAATTATCGAAGCCATTAAATGTGAAAATATTTGTTGATTTTTTAAGATGGAAGGGAAAAAACTCCAGACTGTTCTGTTTAAAAAACAAGTCAATAGTTCCATATCAGTGAGAAATCTGAAGCTTTTGAACTTCTGGAGTTAATTGCAATAAATGTCTTCCAAATAATCAAATCAAGTCAATAACACTAGCTGTTTTGTTCATGCAGCTAAATCAAAAACCTAATGAACTGTCAAATTTGCTATTTTGTTATAATGTGAAATAAATTAAAAGCAAAATATTAAAAAGTGGCAATAAGAGAATAACAAAAGCAGCAAATTCAATGTAATTGTAGATGTTTATGATGTCAATGCCAGGAAATTTTAAAGGCCAAGAGATTTGTTTCTGGGCAGTTTTTATAAACGCTGAGATCTAATTTACTTACTATAGGCACTCTTCACTTAACAATGGAGTTCTTACGACTAGGTCATTAAGTGAACTGGTCGATAAGTGAGGAGCTTAAAGAAGGATGTCTTGTACAGTGTCATGGTGCCACAGGGTATGCACTTTGCAATAGATATCACATGACACCACACTTATAAACAAAATATGCAGTCTTACATGATTGGAAGTGAATACTTCCAATTCATGATTGTGTCATGAATACTAACTGACTTTGGGAATGAGACACAGACTGAAAAAGGGGATTCCCTGCACTGAAGACCTGGTTGTAAGTCTGAGCAGTTGTTAAATAGGTAGGTTGTTAAGTGAGGAGTGGCTATACTCATTTTCTACATTATTATTAGGTAGGCGGGATAAAGTACACAGTGGATGTAAAGTACCGGATGAAGTGCTTCTTTGGGGAAGAAAACTTAAAAGATTATTTTAAAATACATATTTTATTAAGAGAAGGTGAGAGGGGGAGAGAAAGAGAAGGAGGGAGGGCCCAGAGCAGTCTACATAGTTGTACATCATTAGTGGTGACATAGTTTCATTCCACACAGGTCGATGTGGTGCTGAATGAGCTGGGAACCAAACCAGGGGCCTCCCACATGGGGGGCCAGAACCTTTGTTGCCATCCTGGTGGTCACCATTGCATCACAGTTCAGCATATGGGTTGTATGAGTTGGAGCTGGGATTCGATCCCCGGATTTCCCAGTTGCAAGGCAAGTGCTCAACCTGCTGAGCTATCCCAGCATCCCCAGAAATCGCTTTAATAACAAAGACTAAAACCAGGTCTAACATGGAATTGAAGGTTCCTTATTACATAGCTGATGCTGCTTAAGGGTTTGTAGCTCTGGTTTCAGGATCAGCAACCCTCCCCTTGTGAACATCTAGCCTACATACTCACTGAACTCTTCCTTCATAGGGTGTTGTGACAACTGCAACTATTGCGAGCATGGTGCGCTTAAATGCACCAAAAACATTTGGCCAATAATCATGCCAATGGAGTGCAACTCCCCATGTGCATGTATGTGTCCGTGAGGCACTAGAGCTAAAAGGACAAATGAAAAACTGTCAGGTCTTGATTCCAGGAAGGTTAAAATCCAGGAAAAAAGACAAGATGAATCAAGTAATAGCACATAGGCACCTTCTAGAATTAGATGAGTCCGATAAAGCTTCTCTGAGGACATGCAATTGAGCTAAGGTCTGAAGAGTGGGGAGGCATTAACAAAAGGCAGGGGAGATGAGGCAGGGAGAGGGAATATAGCAGCCAGTCCCAGTGGAAAGAACATTATTTACACAGGTCTTTGTGGCAGACAGGAGAATGTTGTGTTTAAACAGCTGGAGGAGAAAGGGAGTGGGACAAGATGAGGCTAGAAAGGCAGACAACTTTCAGATTGGGAGGATCATGCTGCTGATTTCTAACTTTCCACTAAGAGCAGTGGGATTCCATTCACACAGCTAAGCGGCAGGGTCAAATTTGTACCATTTAAAACAAACTTGGATAGTGGAGCTGAAGCTAAGTCTAGAAGATGGCCAGAGGGAGAAGGAAGACTAGCTGGGAAGCCACCACAATGATCCAGGTAAAAGATGACGGTATCTTGTACTAAGATGGTGGTGGCAGAAGGTAAGACGAATGGATGAATCCATGAGATATTTAGGATATAAAAACAGATAAGGACAAGTACAGAAAACAGAAAAAGAAAACCAATGGAAAAGACACACATTCCTAAAGACTCTTCATTATGGATATTTCCATCCATTAGAGAGGGTCAGTCTCCCACAGCACAATCCAGGATCAATCTTAATTTTCACATGAGTTCCAGTTTGCTTCTCATTCACCCCGTATTTTTCTCCTTAGAATGCTGAACATCATTTCTCCTTGGCCCCTTTTTACCTTCCATGGAACTCTATTTCTTTAGCCCCCTAAAAGCCTCACTCTATTGTATTCCAACATTTGCAGATTGAAAACCTCTTTTTCTCTGCCTTTTATTTCTCACCAATGTATCTGGGTTCTCTTTTCATCTACTCTTTTTTTTTCCCCAGATGAACAACCAGGCATTTTTTCTCAGTGATGAGCATGGCACCAGCTCTTTATTCACCACAGACACATAGATTGCAGCAGAAGTAAATAAAATAACTACATGCAGTGTAACAGGGGGAGAAGCCATACTTTCAAAATGACTAATTGTGAAATATGTACTAGACTTCAATGATAAGTGTAAAACATATTTGGGTTACAGGGTTAGAACAAACAGGCTACATTCAAAATGGAGAAATAAACTATGTAACCCCAATAAATCCCAGGCCTCTTCCAGCCTAGTCAGATTGAAATAAATGCAACCCAACAACAACAAAATGTATTTGAAAATCAAGCCCATGTTTCATTGCATAGCTCAAGGAACATAAGGGAGAATCCTATAACCCAGTGGTCCCCAATCTTTTTGGCACCAGGTACCGGTTTTATGGAAGACAATTTTTCCATAAATTGGCAGGTTATGGGAAGATGGTTTCGGGATAATTCAAGTGTATTACATTTATTGTGCACTTTGCTTTTATTATTATTACAAACCTTTTTTCTAATGCTAATCTGTATTTACAGCTGCTTCCCAGTGCTAGCTAGCATCACTGCCTCAGCTCCACCTCAGATCATCAGGCATTAGGTTCTCTCATAAGGAGCACACAAGCTAGATCTCTCACATGCTCAGTTCAAAATAGGGTTTGTGCTCCTATGAGAATCTAAAGCTGCTACTGATCTGACAGGAGGTGGAGCTCAGGTGGTCATGTGAGCCATGGGGGGCAGCTGTAAATACAGATGAAGCTCTGTTCACTCCCCTGCCACCCACCTCCTGCTGTGAAGCCTGGTTCCTAACAGGCCATGGACTGGAAGTGGCCTGTGGCCCAGGGGTTGGGGCTCCCTGCTATGGGTGGAGGGGAACCACAACAATATTCATCAATAATGCCCTCTTTCCCTCCCTACTCTCTCCTACTCTAAAGCTACTTACAGCCTGTCCTCATTTTTCAACATAAACAAAAACACTACAAAATTCTCCCAGGCACTCAGCTTCCTAACTCTCTCTCCCTCAGTCTATTTTCCCCAGCCTTGTATTTGGTAGATTTACTTAATTTCTGTAGTTGTTTTTTTTTTAATCTTTATTTTATTTTCCTTATTTTATCCATTACTCTTAAACTGAAAAAGAAGGGCCAGCAAGCAAAACCCTGCTCATTTTATTCTACATCTCCAGCCCTCACCACCCAAACTTTAAGTTTTGTATTACAGGGAAGCTGTCAATGAGGGAACATGATTGGATGCTGACAAAAGAACACGGAATAGTCAAAGGCAAAATCCTCTTTATTATGGGGGGTGGATAACAAGGAAGGAAAGTGGACAACCAAGAACATTCGTGGTTGACATTTTCCACACCACACTATTTTTTCAGGGGATACATTTAATCAGTTCATTTCTTCATTATCATTATAAGGAAATGCAACATGTATATAAGAATGAAAACACTGACACTTGGGTAAAAAAAACAAAAACAAAGGTAAGGCACACTATTCATAATGTAACGTTTCACGAACAAATCTATGATGCAATTGGAAAGGTAAAGAATGGTAGCTAACATGCACTGACTTTTCACACAGTAATCTATGTGAAAATCTTTGATTTTCCTGAGACCACTATGAAGTAAGCACTGCTTTTATATTCATTTTATAAACAAAGAAATTTGGCTAAAAAAAGTTAAGTAAATTGCCTACGAAAATGGCAGAGCCAGGATTTCTACCCAGGAGTTTGACTCCTGAGCCCGTGGCCTCCTATGCTCTCTATAGAAGGTAAAAATTATTTTTATGAGTTGACCCTGGGGTAGAAGACAAAATTGATTAACTAATCCAAGTATGCAACAGCCACTTTTTCTACTCTGAGACGTAATTAGTCTGCCTTCCAGTGGTTCTCGTTCTATGGGTTTCCCAACTCCCCTTTATGTTTCTACAAAACATCCCCATCCTTGAACTTCTTCCTTTCTCTTTCTTGCAAAGCCAGAAATATTTTTCAATCATAACATCCATTTTCTATAACAAGTATCTTCTTAAAAAAATGAAACATCTCTCACATATAGAATCTATAAGTCATTTGCACAAATTAAATTATTTAAAACCATATTTTATCTACCCCTATTTATCTATCTATCCCTCCCCCATCTTGCTTCAGAAATAATTTAAGGCAATTTACAAGGATAAATTTTAAAATAAGATTTAAATAGCATAAAACAGAAAAGAAATTAAGAGGGAAAAAAAGTAACAAGGATGGAAACATAAAATAGAAACAGGAACAAGGTGTAAAATGCATCCCATAATAACTGATGCACTTCCTACAAATGAGCTATACATTTGGCTCTAAGATTCCTAGCAGCCAACTCAAAAAGAGAAATTTGGTCAGTTATATAACTTACTGTCCATGAGATGAAAATAAACCAACACTGAGAAGAATGAACACCAGACACTGAATTCTCCTGGAGGTCCCCATAAAAAGGAACATTGCATAAAGTGATAAATAGCACTTTTACCAACATCCTCACAGTAAATGCCACAATGGCTTTTAAAGAGCAGCTTCCAAGAATGACCTTCCTTGGAAACTAAAACTTCAAACCATAGCAACATTCAGTAAAACAATCCAGGGGGAGTGAGGGGAGAATGGGCTAGACAAAATACCTAATTCCTTAAAGATCTGGCTTGACCCACAAGTCATAATAACAACAATGACCACAAAAAGAGCTGACATTTACTGATGCAAGCACTCAGAAAGCAGTATTCCTTTCACCCTCATACCATCTACCCAGAAGCTACTATTATTACTGGGTTACAGGTGAGGAAACATGGGATCTGAACTCAGATCTTTGAACTCCAGAGCTTTTGCTCCCAACCACTTGGCCTCCAAAGTTCATTCTTAAAAATATTTACTTCATTTTTATTCTGAATACAATGTTTATTTTCCAAGAATATAAAACTTAACAAGACTGGCTTCATAAGAATTGATATAGTAATTCATATAGTAATTCATACAGGTCAAACAAACAAAACACCCTAAAAAAGCATCCATTAAACATGGTTTTCGAAGATAATCCTCTCAAATGTTTGAAGAACTGATAGGTCACATGCTGTGTAAAAATGTTACAGGGCTACAGAGTTTTGGACAGTGATAGACTGTGTCCTTCAAACAATCCCATTGAATATTGTTTCTCATTGATGAGCTTACAAATATTAGCATACAGTGACCTGAAAGCTGATTTTATGTGGGTAGTGCAACACAGATCCATCTGATTGACCAAGACAGAAGTACAATGCAAGATAAGACCACTTAAGACAGGGTCATTCCACCTTGATTTATACCTGTTAGAGCAACTGACTTTTCTTAACACCTCATTACCATGAAGAAATTGCAGAAAACAGGGAGAAGAGGAGGCAGGTTGTTTCAGTGAAGGGACACTTTGGGAGTAAGAACAGAGCTGGGAGGAAGTTGAGCTTAAGTCTTCATGGATTTGGGTCTTTGGCTGAGGGCTAAAGACAGTTGATATGGAGAAATGAAAATAGATGAAGTCAACAATAAATGCACTCTAGGTTCAAAAACAATTTGCCTTGGTTTTGGCTCTACCTTAAGGCTCCTATAGGAATCATAAGTATCTGCATATCTTAAATGGTTAGCTTGTCCCAAAGGTAAGACTATCCCATCATCATCACTTGCTGAAGAGTGCTCCACACACAGAATGAACAAAAAAAGAAAGAAAGGAAGGAAGGAAGGAAGGAAGGAAGGAAGGAAGGAAGGAAGGAAGGAAGGAAGGAAGGAAGGAAGGAAACGAGAGAGAGAAAACTAAGGGTGAACAAACTGCTCTGAGGTACTAGTTAGAAAATATGTGTTAGGAGTACTCGAATAGCCGGCAGGTTGAGCACTTGACTTGCAACTGGGAGGTCCGGAGATTGAATCCCAGCCCTGGCCTGTGCAAACCCCATATGCTGAACTGTGGTGCAACTGGTAACCACCAAGATGGCAGTGAAGGTTCTTTCTTCCCATGTGAGAGGCCCCCAGTTCATTTCTCACCCCATGCGGCCTCACATTCACCTGTGTGGGGAAACTATGTCACAACTAATGCTGTCAACTATGGAGACTGCTCTGGGCCCTCCCCCTTCTCTCTCTCTCTCTCTCTCTCTCTCTCTCCCTCTCTCTCTCTCTCTCTCTCTCTCTCTTTCTCTTACCTTCTCTTAAAACAATAAAATAAATCTTAAAAAAAAAGTTGTGTTAAAACACTCAAACACTAATTGCTTGGTGACGTGTCATCACACTGGCCAATTTCCACATTTCTTGAAGACTTTTATGGGAGGCTTAGACATCAACAGGAGCTGAAAGGGGACAGCAATGTGTCTATTTGCATGCATTTTAGGAGAAATGGCACTACACAAAAATTACAAAATCTCTATAGTATATGTGTAAAATCACTTAGTCAACCATCTAAAAAATAGACTACTATTTTAATTATTCATATCACCTCATGTTCATTTTATATTTTATAATTTTAATGTGCTTTTTAAGTTCACCTTAGCTTCAAAGGACAGCATGTAGTTTTGTTCTTTTCTATCCAACAGGAAACTATTTTCAGATTAATTTAATTAATTT
>PVKE010031546.1:0-18969 GCA_004027555.1 Craseonycteris thonglongyai
AGAGAGAGAGAGAGATACAGTCAGAGACAGAGAGAAGGGGGAGGGTCCAGAACAGTCTCCATAGTTGCACATCATTGGTTTTTCCACATAGTTTCATTCCACAGGTGGGAGGGGCTGCACAGGGCAAAAACTGGGCCGGGGTCTCGCCCTGGTGAGAACTGAATTGGGGGCACTCCCCAGTTCAGCATATGGGTCTGCACGGGCCGGGGCCGGGATTCGATCCTCGGTCCCTGGGGCTGCAAAGTGAGCACCTAACCCACTGAGCCATCCCGGCTTCCCCTGGATACTGCTATTTTATAGATGAGGAAACTGAGGCACAGAGAGGATGAGCAACTTGTCCAAAATTACAAGTTACAAAAGGGTAAAGACAGGTTTCAAACCAAACAGCTGGACTCCAAAATCTGAACTGTTAAGCATTACCATACATGCTAAAGTGTAGTTTGAGTTAAGTCTACGCAGGAATGTCAGGACTGGACTATGAAGGGCTTCATATACTATGCTAAGGATTTGGACTTGAACCTTCATCAATATAGTATGAACTGAATTAATGTGAAAGTACTTTTCCTTCCCACTATAGTCATATAAAAATACAGTATTCTCCCTGTTAACTGGACTCAAAGAACTGGCAAAAAAAAAAAAAAAAAAGAATTTCCAGTTGCCCAAGTTCCAGTTAACAGAGAATCTACTTACATTTATCCAACATCTATAAATCCCCAGGGATGCTGGTTAACTGAGTCTACTGTATTTAAGTCAAATCCCAAAAATGTAAATAAATTATAAACTCATTTAAGACAGATTTTTTAGATTTGACTTAAAATTTAAATCCAGCCACATTCTATTTATGAAAGAATCTCCTAAAATGTGATGAGACAAAAAGGTTGAAAATATGAGGCAAATAATCACAAGCTGAGGTAGCATTATTATCATCAGACTTCAAGGCAAAAAGCAGGAGAGAGATTAAACAGGAAGAATTAACAAGACTTGGTGACTGATTAGGAGGCACTGGGGAGAGGAAAGAAATGGAGGACAACCATCAGATGACCAGGGGGATAGGAATACAGTATTCCCATTAAGGTGGAGACTGTGGGAAGGGCAGGTCTGACAAACAAATATAAGAGATCATTTTGGGGCATGTTGAGTTCCAGAAGCTCTGGAGACCCCCAGGTGAAGATGTCCCATAAGAAGTTACAGATATAGTTATAAGGTCAGTTGAGTTATTTCAGAGTTTTCCAGAGAAGATTCTTAACACTCAGTATTAAGAATGTACGTAATTCTTGTTTCTTTCCATATATATCCATCCATATCCAAAAAGCAACCAAACCCCAAGCCCCAGGCCCAGTATTTATCATGACCATGGTGGTAAGCCTATCTTTCCCCTGGTGCCTGGCCCATCCAAACTCTGCTCCTACTGGGTGCTGACTCAGAGTGGGGGTGCCTGAAGCTTCCAGAGCCACTTTCACCTCACCTGCATAGAAGAAAGGCTCTCTGGGGGGAGGACCCCTGAATCTGTGCAGCCACAGGAGAAACAGACCCACCAGAAGTGGGGGTCAGCAGCAAGAGGGTGGGTGCCTATGGCTTGCTGCCAGTGGGTTGACCACTCTCATTGCTAAATCCCAAGGTTCAATTCAAGTCATCAGATAGCCAGTGGCCAATCCTAATCTCAGACAGCATTCAGTAAAAGATAACCTTAACACAAGAAAGACTGAACTAGCCCCTCCCTCCAGAGAAATACCAAGAGCTCTGGGATTTGAAGAATGGTTAGCTCCTCTGTGCTGTTCATGTACAGTTCACTCATGTGGAATCATGAGTTCATAAAAGAGACAACACTACAAATGTTCTTTCTCCCTGCACAGTTGTTACATAATCCCAGGGGCTTCACCACCGCTATGAGTTGTGCTGCCCAATGGCTCAGGGCTACAATGCAGTTACCACTCTCCACAGTGCAAGCTGCTCATTTCTAATCAATTTATTAAGTGCTTACAAGAATCAGGCACATGCTGAATGTTTTACGAGCATTCTTTTATTAAATTCTCCCAATTACTCTATTAGGTATTTACTATTATTTCCATTTTACAGATGAGGAAACGGGCTCAGAGAGGCAAAGAAAATTTTCTCATGGTTACTGAGGTAGGGTCACAGAGCCTTATTTTGAACCCAGGCCTAACCCCAGAGCCCATACCTTAACTGCTTTGTCATGCCACCTCATATATGTACATGTCCCCTTACCCTCCTAGGCCATCAATGCTGCATGGCCAGAACCAAGCACAGTGGACAGAGGAGCAGGGCTGTGACAGGGTGGCAGAAGGGAGGGACTGAATTTGAGTCAGCACTCCTAGGCTTGCTCAAACTTGGGATATTCGATGTATAGACTGTATGAATCATTACAATTTTAAAGCACACAATGTTAGACATGACACAATCTAATTCTCACAATAGTCCATGAACCCCATTCTCCAGAAAGGAAATTGATCCTCAGAGTGGTTAATAATCTGTCAAAGGCCCTGGCTAATGAGTGAGAGAACCAGAATTCAAACCCAGATCCACCCCCAAGGACTACACTTGTATCTGCTGTGCACACAGCCTCACACATCTCCTGATGTAGGAGCTGCGGGGGAGAGGAAGGCAGTGAACACTGCCTTTGGACTTGGGAAGCAATGAATGTGCAATCACTGTAAGCTAGAAATACTGCCTGATTTCAGATCAAGGGACTGACAAGCCCAAAGAGGAGGCCAACAAGCACAGATCTGTACACCAGCCACAACCCAGGGAAGAATCCTGCAAAGCCTTTTTCCAAATAAGAGTCACATTCCCAGGTTCTGGGGATTATGAAATGGATATACCTTTTGGGGGGCACTATGCAGCCCACTACAGGCTGTGAAATAGAACACAGGACAAATACCAAGAGAATGTGAGGGACACCTGTGGATGGCAGAGAGAGGGGTTCAAGCTGTCATAATACTCCTGGGAACTGAGAGAATGGCATATTATGAACAGAAATAGAGACGTGGAGGTGGGGAGAGGATGCCAGGATAGCTCAACAGGTTGAGTGCTTGTCTTGCAACCGAAAGGTCCGGGGATTGAATCTGGGCCCCAGCCCGTGTAAATCCATACGCTGAACTGCTGAGCAAATGATAACCACCTCCAGGATGGTGGTGAAGGTTCTAGCTTCTCATGAGGGAGACCCCCAGTTTGGTTCCTGCCCCGTGGAGCCTCACATCCACCTGTGTGTAATGAAACTATGTCACAACTAATGATGTAAAACTACAGAGACTGCTCTGGGCCTTCCTCTCTTCTCTCTCTCTCTTACTCTCATCTTCTCTCAAAACAAAATAAATCTTTAAAGAGGAAAAAAGAAAAGAAAGAAATGGAGATGTGGGAAGAGGGAGGCGATGGGGAGCACTGCCCTGAAAACTGAGCACTCCAGCAGGCAGGTGGACATATGGGCCAGGCAATCAGCAGAGAAGGATTTGGGGCAAAGAGTTAGTTCAGTATTTGTATCTGTAAGATGTGAAGGTCATAGCCACAGGACAGGCTAAGCACCTTGAGAGGATGAGAGAAGCAGAAAAGGGCAGAAGTCCCACAAATACTCACACTCAGGCAGAGGAAAGAGGAATCAGGGCAGAACACATGCAGAGAGAGAGGAAGGGAAATGAGGCCAAGGGAGGAGAGAGACACTCCACCTCCTAGAGGGCAGGGCCTATCTCTAATAAAGTCCCAGGCACAACTGCTGAATAAGACAATGAACAACTATGTGAAAGACCAAACATGAGATTTCTGAGACGCAAAGAAAAGAAGGTAGGGTGTCTAATACTGGTGACCTCTGCAGTCTCAGGAAGCAGAACCTTATGAGAAGGTTGTGGGGGCGTGGGGAGGCTTAGAGCAAACTCCAAGGGGAATGTGATACAAAAACGAAAACTGTGAAAGATGAATAAAAGGATAACCAGCCAGCTGTTGCTCGAGAAGGTGAGTTTCTAGGGCCTTAACTGACCCCGCACAAGAAACATGAGCTTTCTGCTACACACAAGCACCGCCTTAGCAATCCAGCACTTCCTTCAAATCCCAAGTGTATACTCCACCTACTTATCTGAAAACAAGCAGATGCCACAACTCGTCTTTGAAGAAAAGAACTGCTGTGAATCTGTGAGCAGGAGGCCGCTGCCATGACTGGGGAGACCTGTCCTGAAGCCCTGACAAGCTCCTCATCACGGACGGGTAGCAGGCTTTCCCAGACAGGAACTCTGGAAAGGAGCAGGGACTGCAGCCAGTGGTGACTCAAGCAGCATTTACCAGCCATGCGGGTGCCCACCACCCTCAGAAGGGGCAGACTGGGGTGATTGCATCAGACTTCCTGGAAACATTTCTTCATGTCTATTTTTGAAGGCACACAACTTCTAGAGTGTCATCTTCCCTAATGACTTCAAAAGGCATTTCACCCAGCAGTTATAACCAACATATACTTGATTAACCCAACTTTACTCACTTTCCAACATGTCCACACACAACAGAAGTGGCCACGCCATGCAGCCTCTATAGAGGCAACAGGAAACCATGCAATACCACAGGGCCACAGTGAGCACCCAGGAGGTCAGTGCTCCCAGGCACCATCTTAACCAGCAGGCAGGAATTTTGTGGCCCCTGGAAAGGGGCACGTGACCACTGACTCCCAAACCAATGTGTTCACAGGTCAGAGAGTGTTATATTTCAAAAGATCACAGGACTGCCTTTATAAATTAACTCAGATTCAGAGAGTTAGGCAATTCATATACTGCAGAGAAAGGGTACATTAGTATAACTCTCTGGAATTTGGCAATTATGGAAACTTTATCAATATTCCTACATTTAGATTCATTCAAAATTATACACACACACACACACTTTTAAAACTAATACCTACAAAGTACAGGACTCTGACAGGCAATGGGATGCAATGTCAATAAGACAAGCAAGAAGGCTGCCCTCAGAGTTTGTTCTTAGTCAGGGATTCAGACAATTACCCAATACATTAACAAAAAAGGTGATTTCTGAGTATAGGAAGCATTAGTTATAATAGCAAAAGATAAAAAATAACCTAAACATCCATCAGCAGGACTGGCCAAATATAAATATGCTCAGATACACTAAGATAGAATACTGCTTTGCTGTTAAAAATGCACTATTGAAAACTATATTCATATTGCTAGTTATATAAATGTTTAAAGCGGGTTTCAAAACAGTATCACAGTTATGTTCAGTGAAATAAGCCAATCACAAAAGACCGTATACCGTATGACCTAATTTATATGAAATGTACAGAATAGGCAAATCTGTGGAAACAGAAAGTAAGGAGAATAATGGGGAGTGAATGCTAATGAATACAAAATTTCCTTTTGAAATGATGAAAACGTTCTAAAATTAGATTATGATAATGATTGCACAACTCTACAAATATATTAAAAATCATAATTGTACTTACTATTTTTGTTTATAAATCCTATTAAAATTTTTAAAAATTATTTTTATTAAATTTATTGAGGTAACATTGGTAACATATAAACTTCAGGTGTACAACATTATAATACATCTGTATACTTACTCAATTGTGTGTTCACCACCTGAAGTCTAGTTTCGTTCCCTTACCATGGATTTAACCGACCCCTTTACTTTCATCCTCTTTCCACCCCCTCCCCCTCTGGTAACCACCATCTATTGTCTGTATCTATGAGGAGTTTGTTTTTTGTTTATTCCCTTTTTTTTAAATAATTTTTTTAAGATTTATTTTAAGAGACAGACAGAGAGAAAGAGACAGAGAGAATGGGGAGGGCCCAGAGCAGTCTCCATAATTGTATGTCATCAGTTTTTGACATGGTTTTGTTCCACATGGGTGGTGGGCAGGGGGCTGAACCGGGGGGCAAGAACCAAACTGGGGGCCTCCTGCGTGGGAAGCACATCTCAGTTCAGCATATGGGTCTGCATGGGCCAGGGCCAGGGACAAGATTCAAACCTTGGACCCTGCGGCTGCAAAGGGAATGCTTAACCTGCGGGGTAACTCTATTCTTAATTTTCTGAGGAAGGTTTATACTGTTTTCCATAATGAGTGTAGCAGATTGTACATTTTAAGTGAATGAACTCATGATATCTGAATTATGTCTCGATAAAGCTGGTAAATAACAGGATCACAATATAACTTCAATACGATTTTCAAAAGAGGGTGTTTGAAGGTGTATATGTATGTGGTGGGGAAGGAGGGAGTGAGGGAGGGAAAAAGAACGTGAAGAATATCAAAATAATAACTATGGTGATTTTCTGAGAGGAAAGTTCTAGGTACTTTTAATTTTCTTCTTTATAGTATTTATCTGCATTTTCCAAATATTCCAAGATGTAGACATTAGCTTATTTTACAAAAGAAATCAGACAGGGTTTTATAATCTGCAAGTAGACCTTAAGTAGGTCCAAGGCTCAGAATTAGAAAGGTCCAACTGTGCTTGCTTGGACATACCTAGGTTTGCCATTTTCGTTGTACCCAAGATAACCAGACAGCTAAGTGAAGGAATTTTGTATTCCAAACAAATCAGACCAAACAGGTCCTGGTTAGGAAGGATTTGTTTGACTGCTGAAGAGCTTGCTCCACTCAGCAAACACTTTAAAACAGGCCTGGACAGACTTTTTCAGGGAAAGGGCTATTTGTAATTTTCTCCAAGTGTTGCAGTCCACTAGCTATTTATTTTATTGTCCTGGCAGTCACCCCAAAATTGCTTGGTGGTCCCAGTGGACAGTGATCAATGTCTTGCCCAGTCCAGCTTTAAAAGAAAACCAGCAGTCACCATAAAGCTCTGATACCATCAACATGCAAAAGTATATTAAAGATTTGAACAGATGCAGTCGGAAACCTCCTGGCCACATTCAGGAGTCACTTCCAGGTTGTTAAGTGTGAGACCCTCAGGGCTTCTAATCAGTGACAATTCAAAGGCACCTCTCTGAGAAGTCAGTGGCTCCCCACCCAGGCTCCCCCCTCAAGTCAACGGGGAGCTTTAAAATTCCTGGACTTCACTCCTGGAAATTCTAATTCAAGAGGCATAAGGCAAGGCCTAGAAATCTACACTTTTCCCAAAACTCCCTAGCAAATCTGCCAGCTGAGCTGAATCTGGGAATCATTGGACTAGACACCATTAGCCTGCACATCTGGCTGCAACCTGCAAGGCTCTCACAGGGCCAGCGCTATGGATCAAAAGGCTACTAAGTGCAGAGAGGGAAACTCCAAGGGGAAATTCCATGAGTGTTAAGACAATCAGTGCTGAAGCATGAGGGGCAGCTAGTGAATCCCTAGGGTGACGCCTATTTGCAAGATTCTCTCAGGCCCAGTGATCTTGAACACTAACTTGTGAAAAGCAGTGAGTGACTAGTGCAATTTCCTCTTTGGGAGGCCAAAATAAAAATCAGTTCCCTCTAACAATGCACATGAGCTAGCAAGCTTTGCAACCCCCAAGGAGCCAGAGGCAGAATGGGGCACAGTGTGGTGTGGCAGAAAGAGCTTTGGGTCTGAGTCACACAGATCTGGGCTCAAAATCCCCACTCTCCATTACTGACTGTTGGTGAATTTAAATATGGCTACCATCCGTTTGCTACTCCTCCCATCAAGATGGGAAGTCTAGTTTCCCTCCTTGAATCTGGGTTGGTCCAGTGATGCTTTCACCAATAGTAGGTGGCAGAGGTCCAGTCACATTGTGTACAGGCTGCTGAGAGAACACATAAACCCAGTGTTTGTTTGAACAAACAACAACCCCACTGTACATGTTCTCCAAGCTCCCACTTTTAAAGCTCTTTGTGGCCAAGGGTGCATCTTTATATAAAAAGTACAGAAACTATTTAAGTTCCCCCTATAATTGGGAAGGAACCTGCCAAACAAGTGCCCAATGTTCCAGAATGACTCACCTTTCCCCACGACCCAGTGGCCCCACTGGCTTCTGTTTTTCCTAGTACAGTGTCATCTTTGTCCCAACCACCTAGGTTCAAAAAGTTAACCTTTCAGACTCGTTTGTCTTCATTCAGTATCCAGGGAAGGGCCAAGACCTAGACTTCCCAGTCACCCCCATCTGTCCACTCCCACTGCCACCAAAAAGGCATAGTCTTCAAGGCCAGGCAGACCTGAGTGTTCCCCTACAACTTAGTAGCTATGGACCACACCCAAGTTTCCTAACCTCTCTTGAGGATTAGTTTCCTCAGCTGAAAACTGAATATAAATCAGTAATGCCTTCTTTTTCTGGTCATTTCAGATATAAGAGAAAATGAAACCAAAGTACACCATACAGAGGTGCTTGATATGTAGCAACTATTACTCCAGGCTGGAAACTTTTTACCTAGGAAAAAGCCTCTAAGCCTCTACCTGTGCATCTCTCTCTATTTTGACTCCTCTAGTATCATGCTAGCAGAATGACTGTGCTAGATGGCAGCGATCACATTTATTCTCCTATGCAAAGCCTTCTGTAACTTCAACTGTTCTCAGGCCAATCCCAACTTCTCAACTAAGCATGTAAGATTATCTATAAAATGGTTCCATCATGTCACCCTGGCCAATCCCACCCTCACTGAAACTTGATAGTGGAGGCAGCCTTCTATAATGGCTCACAATACCTGCTCCTGGTATTTAAGACCTTGTTCAACTAAACCCACAAAAATAGTAAGACCATGTCATTTTAAGCCACAAAGTTTAGGGTAGTTTGTTATGAAGCAATAGATAACTAATACTCTTAATTTTCCCAATCTCATCTGAGCTGTTGCTCCTTTACTCACAACTGCCCTTCCACATCTCTGCCAGTGGCAATTCCAGCCTGCAAGGCTCACACATGCCAGTGCTCACCCTGAGCCTTTCTTTTCTTTTCTTTTTTTTTTAAGATTTATTTTATTGTTTGAGAGAAGATGAGAGAAAGACACAGAGCTACAGAGAGACAAAGAGAGAGAGAGAAGGAGGAGGGTCCAGAGCAGTCTCCATAGGTGTACATCATTAGTTGTGATATAGTTTCATTCTACACAGGTGGATGTGGGGACACACAGGGCTGGAACAGAACTTGGGACCTCCCCCATGGGAGGTGAGAACCTTCACCACCTTCCTAGCACTGCAGTTCAGAATATGGGTTTGCATGGGTTGGGGCCGGAATTTGATCCCCAGACTTCATGGTTGCAAGACACATGTTCAACCCACTGAGCTTTCCCGGCATTCCCACCCTGAGCCTTTCTCAAGGTTCGGTCAACCACCCTCCTCTGGAAGCCTCCCCATCCTCCCCACAGTGTTCCCACACACATCTCCATCACTGCAACTGTCACATTGCATTATTATCAATCTGTCTGTATGTCTATGTGCAAAATGACACACAGCAAAGTTATTCATTACAGCCAAAGACAGGAAATCATTTGCATATCCATCAATAAATATGGGAATGGCATACCCACACAACAAATGAGGGAGCAATAAAAAGAAATGAGGAAGCTCCACATGTACTGGTAAGCAAAAATGGAAGAGAAATAACACATGAAGCAAGGATCAGACCAGTGAGCATAGCAGATAGCATCTGCTTGGAAAGTAACAATGTAATAGTAGATAAATGAAAGTGGCTGTGAGGGCTACCCATGACTGGGGACAGGACAGCTGAGAGATGGGGTAGGTAAAGGGAATATCTTCTGATTTTGCAGCATGTCAACAATTATCTATTTAAAACTAAATAGCTTTGAAAGACTGAAAGCATTCCCCCGCTAAAGAACAAGACAAGGAGATTCTAACCAGGGCAATGAGATGAGAAAAAGAAGTAAAAGTTATCCAGATTGGAAAGGAAGAGTAAAACTATCTCTATTAGCAGATGACATCTTTTTTTTTTTTTTTAAGATTTATTTTTGTTTGTGACAGAGAGAGAGAGACAGAGAGATACAGAGACAGAGAGAAGGGGGAGGGCCCAGAACAGTCTCCACAGTTGCACATCATTAGTTTTTCCACATAGTTTCATTCCACAG
Organism: Craseonycteris thonglongyai; assembly: GCA_004027555.1. Taxonomy (NCBI): domain Eukaryota; kingdom Metazoa; phylum Chordata; class Mammalia; order Chiroptera; family Craseonycteridae; genus Craseonycteris; species Craseonycteris thonglongyai. The sequence goes on from PVKE010031546.1 coordinate 9,979, forward strand.
GTGGGAGTGGGGCTGCACAGGGCAAGAACTGGGCCGAGGTCTCACCCCGGTGATAATCAAACTGGGAGCACATGCCAGTTCAGCATATGGGTCCACATGGGCCGGGGCCGGGATTCGATCCTCGGTCCCTGGGGCTGCAAAGCAAGCACTTAGCCCACTGAGCCATCCCAGATTCCCCAGACACGATCTTATACATAGCAAATCCTAAGAAATCCACTTAAAAAACTATTAGAACTAATAAAAAAGCTCAGCAAGGCTGAAGACTGCACTATCAATACTATATAAAAATCGTATTTCTACACACTAGCAATGAGCCAAGAAGTTCAAAAGTCTAGAGTCTGTTTATAAGAGTCTTAGAAGCAGAGGAGAAAAACACTGAAGGAAAACAAACTGTAAAAAACTTCATGGAGATCCCAAAAGACTTGTCTTCAGCAATTAAGGGCCCTGCAGAAATTAAGGAAAGAAGACAAATGCCTATATATTAATATATCATAGTGTAAGTCTGAACTCCAAGAATAAAGAAAATTCTTACATCTTGCAGAGGAAAAAACAGATTACTTACAAAGGACCTAGAATCCAACTAATTTTAATATTCATATTGATAGATGGAGCAGTGACCTCAAAATTCTAAGGACTCTATACTCATTCAAACTATCAATCAAGAGTGAGGTCATGAGAATCCTTGTATATGCTGGTGGTAATGTAAAATGGTGTAGCCACTATGGAAAACAGTATGACGGTTCCTTAAAAAAATTAAAAATAGAATTACCATATGATTTAGTAATTCTACTTCTGGGTATATACCAAACAGAAATGACAGTAGGTACATGAATAGATATCTGTACATCCATGTTTATAGAAGCACATTCACAATAGTCAAAAGGAGAAAGCAACAGATGAATAAAGAAAATGTGGTTATATCATACATACAATAGAATATTATTCAGCAGCCATAAAAAGGAATGAAGTACCATTACATACTACAACATGAATGAACCTTGAAAAATTATGCTAAGTGAAAGAAGCCAGGCACCAAATACCACATATTGTATGATTCTATTTATATAAAGTGTTCAAAATAGGGAAGTCCATAGAGTAGGATAGTAGGTTACCAGAGGATGGATAAGGGGAGGATAGGTTTGGGACTATTAAGAGGTACAGAGTTTGTTTGGGGGATAATAAAAATGTTCTGGAATTAGACTGTGGTGATGGTTGTATAATACAGTAAATATACTAAAAATCACTAAAGTGTATAAAGTGGTGAATTTTGTTATGTGAAGTATATCTCAATTTTAAAATGCTATAGAAATATAGCAGTCTCTCAGTTAACTGGCACCCATGGGGATTGGTGGATACTGGATAAATGTAAGCAGACTCTCTGTTAACTGGAACTTAAGCAACAGGCAAAATTCACGAAGTTCCAATTCACGAAGATTCTACTGTATATAGAATATAAAACAGAACTGAACACATTCTGCTTTGTAGCTCGGTAATTCAGAAGATTGTCCCTGTCCACACCTTCCGGTCTGCAAGGCTGCCATCTGTCTCCTTCCCCTTTGTGTGTATCCCCTAGTACTCTTGGCAGCTCACCAGCCCTTCATCTCCCTCATGACTTCCCACTTTCTAGCTCTTGGGCGAAGCCTGCCCCTGCTTCACTGCTCCCACCCCTTTTCTGGCAGGTCCCCACCCCCTACCTACTCAGACCTACCCAAGACTGTCTAGTGGCTGAGACACCAGGCCCAGGAGTCACCCCAGATGAGTAGCCCAATGACCAGGACTGCGGTTACAAGTGTGTGTCAGCTGAGGGATATAGTTTCACGTAAGAACTTAATTATAGCTCAGGAGCAGAGGAAGGGAGAGGAGCAGTGCAGGCTTTGAGCCATACAGGAAGTCACCCTGCTCTGCAGCCCTGAGGTTATCTGCCAGGTCTGGTCAGGCCTGGGATCCACAGGAAAACAAGTGTGATCCAGTCAGGTCCACAAACACACAGCTTATGGAAACAACCCCATTCATAGTATAAATTCTCAGCTCCGTTATGCATCACCAGCCTGTGTGCAGGACAGGGTGACCCAGAGGAAAGCCAAGGATGCCAGTTCTCACGCACCCTCAAGGCTCAGAGAGGCCTTCTCCTCACCTACTACCAGACCTCATTTCATTCCATGAGAAGTAAAGGGACAGCATAGAGTGCCCATCTTCAACCTTCCCCCTGGCTCTGAGTTGTTTTTCTAGAATGGAATCTGAACTTTTAGTCCTGAGGATGTGGGGAACATCCTTCCCACGCCAGACTCCTAAGCTCAGATCCCCACCTACTACCCAGGGAGGTGCCAGGGAGCAGCTGTTGACACACAGGTGTCAGTATGGCACCATGACTGGATACACCAGACCTGTCAAACCAGCAGGCCTGGGCACTGCCAGGTGGGGACCAGACAGAGGTTCACGGTAAGAGCAGGACCTGGTGGAAGAATGTGTTCCATTGAGACATTTCCTTCTCCCCTATTTCTGGCCCATATCGGTGTCCCCTGTTCTCTAGGCCTCTTCCTGGCCAGCTTGCCCGCCATATCAGCAAGAAGTCCCCACAGCCACCTGCCACCTGCTGCCCTGTCCCCCAATCTATCACCCAGTTTCCTCTCACTGTGTCAAGACAAAGCTAGGGACCCAGGTCCCCCCTCTGTCATTCTTTTCAAGACCCGACTGCCAGCCCAGGGGTGATCCTTCCCATTTCCTCTCTGTGCACCATTTTTCTGAGCTCTTGAGCAGTTTCTGCCTCAAAGCTATGGAAGGAAACTTTCAGACTGAAGGAGGTATCCTTTTCCTGGTTTGTGTGGAAGGTAAAAAAAAAAGACTGAGGGTAGGTAGGGAGAGCAAATTTGAGGGGTGTGGGGGAGACAGGGAGACACATGAATGGGAACAGGCAGAGAGAGACTCCATGCACCTCTCCTGAAGCAATTATACCAATGAACAACCAGACAGCTCTTCCCAAATGCCTCCCTTTGGGCAAAATGCCTTTCTTTGCTCACTCACAAAGGGCAGGGAGGGTCAGAGAACAAACAGAAATGTAATTTGACCACCTGAAAAATGGGAAAGGCAAATCACAAAACAATGTCAAACAATATCCCATTTTTGAAAGAAAAAAAAATAGGTATATACAGTCATGGTAAAATCTGAAAGAACACAGATCAAAATTTATAACAGTCACTTATGAATGGCTGATTATGTATGACTTATTTTTTTCTTGGTGCTTACCTGCATTTTCTAATTGTCTACAATGAATAAGCATTATTTCTAGAATTAAAATATTTTTAAGTAAATTAAGAACCACACACACATTGGGGAAGCCAGGATGGCTCAGTGGGTTAAGCGCTCACTTTGCAGCCCTGGGGACCGAGTATCAAGTCCTGGCCCCGGCCCATGCAGACCCATATGATGAATTGGGGTGTGCTTCCCATGTGGGAGGCCCCCAGTTTGGTTCTCGCCCCCTAGTTCAGCCTTCGGCTTGAGGGGAATGCCTCCCATGTGGGAGGTCCCCAGCCCAATTCCTGCCCTGCAGGGCCCCCATGTTGAGAAACTGATGACCTACAACTACAGAGACTGCTCTGGGCACTCCCCCTTCTGTCTCTGTCTCTCTGTCAAAAAATAATAAAATAAATCTTTAAAAACCACACACACATAAAATTTTATGCCCCAGTGTTACCTCCATGAGTAGGGTGACCAGACGTCCCGCTTTTGGTGGGACAGTCCTGATTTTTAACAATTTGTCCCGTGTCCCGCGATGTTTTAAAAAAGTCCTGATTTTTGGAAAGAATGCACAACAAGCTAGGGAACGGCGGGAGATACACCAAATTTTTAATCAAGAACCCCCTCCCCCCAGGTCAATGGTATCCCGCTTTACCAATGTTAAAATCTGGTCACCTTATCAAGTCTTGCTGACCTGGGAAGGACCCATGCTGCTGAGCAGGACAGGTACCAAGAGCCCAATCGTGGCCATTGGTCGCACCTGATTAATTTCTAAGCCCCCAAAATTACAAGTTTCCAAAAGTATCTTTCACTATTTCTAGCTAGATAAACAATTTGCTAGCTGTAAGGCCTTCCTCCAAAACCTCAGACCACCTAGGGCCATCTGGTAGTGTCTGCACTCATGGGACACAGGCTCCAACCCTTCCAGAGCTCATATCCAAAAGCCAGAGCCTCAAAAAGGTGCAAAAGCAGGGCCTCACATCCCCAGGCTGGAGGATTCCTCACCTCACCTGGCTGGCTGCCTCTTCCAGGGCCCAGGCAAGGGCTTGCAGGTGTAGGAGTTTCCATGGGAATTACCCTGTAGGGTTCCGCAGGCAATCACTAACTGGAGCCAACACCCACTCCAGCCAAGTTTCAGATACAAAGAGGAAGACAAATAGTCTTAAAGTTCTGTTTAGTCTCACCAACATTTACTGGCATCCACCTATGATGCTGGGTGCCAGGGGTTGAGATAAGCTAACAATAAAACAGCCAATACTCAATGAACGCCTCCTCTGTGCCTTTATGTATATGAGCTTTTTTTTCCCCTAAGATTTATTTTATTGTTTTTTTGTTATTGTTTTTGTTTTGTTTGAGAAAAGGTGAGAGAGAAGGCCCAGAGCAGTCTCCATAGCTGTACATCATTAGTTGTGACATGGTTTCATTCCACACAGGTGGATGTGGGGCTGCGTGGGGCAGGAACCGAACCGGTGGCCTTTGCATAGGAGGCAAGAACCCTTGCCGCTAAGCCATCCCAGTGGTTGGTTACCAGTTGCACTGTAGTTCAGCATATTGGTTTGCATGGGCTGGGGCCGTGATTCGTTCCCCAGACTGCATGGTTGCAAGGCAATCACGCAATCTGCTGAGCTGTCCTGGCATCCCCTATATGAGCTTTTTAAAGCCTCAAGTCACCTCTGAGGAGTAGGGTCTATAATTATATCAATCAGGTTACAGAGGAAGAAGCCATCAAGGGATAAAACAGCTTGCCCATGACCACTAGCAGAGCCAGAACTTAGTCCCACACAGTCTGGTTCTTACACACTACTCCATATTCCTTCAAACTCCTTATCCTCAGAAACAGCCAGTGAACTAGAAGTACAAATAATGTTACCTGCTATTACCTGTTCTGCTCCAGGAGGAAGCTCATTCCCTTTTGAGAAGCCAAAGAAATAAGGAGTGTGGAGTCCCTCTGTCCAAAATCCCCTGGACCTACAGCTGGGCAGAGGATGGGCCATCAAGGCAGGTAAAGGGCGTCCCAAAATTCATGCAAGATTTGAATTTTGTGTCATTTGTGCAGCAAAGTGTTGCCAACAAAAACAAAGACAGCGTGACAACTGACAGTTCAGTTATTAAAAATGGAGCGCTGGGGGAAGCCGGGATGGCTCAGTGGGTTAAGCGCTCACTTTGCAGCCCCAGGGACCAGGGATCGAATCCTGGCTCCGGCCTGTGCGGACCCATATGCTGAACTGGGAGCTCCCCCGGTTCAGTTCTCTCTCTGTCTCTGTATCTCTCTCTCTCTCTCTCTCTGTTAAAAAATAAATAAATAAAAATATATTAAAAAAAAAATGGAGCGCTACATGAAAGAACAACACGTTTTCATTGTTGAGCAATGAAAATTTACAATTTTTATTTATAAACCTGTGTTTTCTATCAAAATTACTTCTTGCGTGAATTTTGGGACACCCTTTAGGAGGGCACAGTCCCCAGAGCTCAGCCAAGGCCACCACTGAGAAAGCCGCTTATACCTGCCTCTTCTTATTCCCAATACCTTTCCTGCACCCCAATCTCAGCCTCCAGCCAGGAAGTGGGAGCAGAAATAAATATAGCTCCCTAAAAATAAACCAGGGATGGCAAGGTACAAGAAAAGAAAAAAATGAAATGCAACTGTTGGTTTGAGCCCAGTAAGTCTTGCTGACCTGGGAAGGACCCATGTTGCTGAGCAGGATAGGTACCAATAGCCCAATCCCCATTCAGCCTCTGCTCACAGCCTGCAGGTGCAAATCTGCACACATTTGCACTTGACTGGAAAGAGTAGGCTACGGTGACATGAGCAGGAACAGCAGAGCTACTGAACTGAGAAAAGGGGCTACAAACCAAACCCAGCTCTGTTAGTCAGCTGGGTGACTTGAGCAAGTTGTTGATCTCTGATTCTACTCCTCCTCATCTCTTAGTGGGAATATAATACTACTACATCTTGTGGGGAAGCCGGGATGATGGCTCAGCAGGGTGAGCACTTGCTTTGAAGCCTGAGGGACTGAGGATCGAGTCCCTGCCTGAGCGGATCCATATGCTGAACTGGTGTGTGCTTCCCATGTGGGAGGCCCCCAGTTTGGTTCTTGCCTCCCCTGCCACTCACTTAGGCCCCTGGCTGAAGGGGGAGTGCCTCCCATGCAGGAGGCCCCCAGCCCAGTTCCCGCCCTGTGCGGTCCCCGCCCACCTGTGTGGAATGAAACCTGATGATGTACAACTGTGGAGACTGCTATGGGCCTTCCCCCCTCTCTGTCTCTCTCTGTCTCTGTCAAAAACAATAAAATAAATCTTTAAAAAAAAAAAATTTAAATAAATAAGATAAATACCACTACAACTTGCAGGCTGGTGTGAGGGTGAGTGAGCTCATCTATGGGGTAACACCTGGCCCTAGGGAGAATGTGAATAAAGGCAATTTTCCTTCCTTCCATCTTCTCTTCCTCTTCTCCCCTCACCAGACTGAAAGTGGGCTGATTAATCACTTGAAGCAGAGATTGATTTTTTTTCTCCTATGAGTCCCTCCTATCCTACAGGCTGGCCCACCAGTTAGCTGGCTATTTCTTAGGATTCTAAAAGGCTGCTCCCAGCCTTGGAGCAGATCCAGAGAGCCACTAAGCACAGCCATTCTCATAGGCCCCTCTGCCCATTGACCTAGAATGAGACTCTGCAGGGGGCTCAAAGTCTGCCAACATGTCGCTTCTGCTCAGTGAGCAATGAGAGATTCTGCTGTGCTCGAAAGCAGGGAGTGTTCTCTGAAGCCAACTCCAGTCTGGCCAGGCAAACAGGTATTGTTCAAACTGGAAGAATTAGCTTCGGCCAACCATCCCTGAAGATTTAGTCACCTGGGTCCAAATTTCAGCTCTGCCACTTCTTAGCTGTGCAGCTTTAGGCAACTGTCCACATCAGTCTCAGCATCCTCATCTGTAAAAAGGATACAATGATCCCTGCCTCTCAGGGTTGTGTGGGTGAAAAAAGGTGACACATGTAAGATAATTAGCACAGTGCAATCAATACAAGAGCCATAATCTACTCAGCTATTGGGTACCTACTGATTTCTGCTGGAAATTTGACACAGGTGAGCTGAACTCTTGAAAAACTCAATCCCACAGTAGGAGCCTAGAAGGCAGGCAATAACGACCTGCATAATGTGCCATGGTAGGTGCCAAGCCAGAGGTGTGAGAAAGGAGCCTTACCAGAACCACAGTGGCAGAGGGGGGAGGAGGCGGCAATTGAGAAACTGCCAAAACCAAAAATCTCAGTTGTCTCCACTGAGCTTAAACCAAAAGGAGGGTCAACAACTGGGAAAGGGTCCGAGAGTGAACACATCAACTTACATTTCCTTCTATAGATTTCTGATTGTTACCCCATGAAATGACTTCCCAGACAGGGCTCTGGTGTAGGCTGCTGCCAGAGCCATTCTGTGAGAAGGACACATAGACTGGTCCTCAGTCACCCTTCCGTCCAACAAGTGCTTGGTGAGCGTCTCTGCACTAGGCTTTTAATATTACAGAGCCAACTGTTAGGGAGATGATCTCTGATCATGGCTAATGAACATCCATCAGATCTGAGGACATGACAGTGTATTGTAGCCTGCTCCCCTAAGATTTAACAAGGCCTCTGACTGACAGAGAACATTAGATGGACGAATCAGTTCTTTCTCATGATAGAAGTAGAAAGCAGAAGGGAAGGCAAGGTTCCCGCTGCACTCCACTAAGAGAAAGCATAATATGGGCAGAAGCTCTAGGAGGGCTAGAACCAGCTCATGAGAGGTACTCCTTGGTTATCTACAATGTGCCCAGGGTGAGGGCACAAAAGTGAATCCAGGGAAGCCTGGATGGCTCAGCAGGTTAAGCGCTCACTTTGCAGCCCCAGGGACCAAGGATTGAATCCCAGCCGCAGCCCATAAAGACCCATATGCTGAATTGGGGTGTGCTTCCCATGCAGGAGGCCCCCAGTTTGGTTCTTGCCCCCTTGGTTCGGCCTCTGGCTTGAGAGGGTGTGCCTCCCATGCGGGAGGCCCCAAGCCCGGTTCCTGCTCTGCATGGCTCCCACCCACCTGTGTGGAACAAAACCATGTCAAAAACTGATGGTGTACAACTATGGAGACTGCTCTGGGCCCTCCCTCTTCTCTGTCTCTCTCTGCCAAAAACAATAAAATAAATCTTAAAAAAAAAAAAGTGAATCAAACACAGATGGTCCTGCTAGTGTAGGAGAAAACAAGTGTATCCTAGGCTTACAGGGGACAGAGGCAGGCCTTGGCCTGGGCACAGATATGCCTACTGGGTCAGGGGATGGGCTAGAAAACAGACTAAGTATTTTTCTAAAAGGTGACACACTGCAAAGATATGGAAAGAAATTTTACGTAGCTGTAAATACACTGGGGAATTAAGATGCCACGAAGCAAGTCCTAGGAATCAGACACTGTCACAGAATATAAATAGGGCTGAACTGATACAATTTTGACTGAATACATTCTACAGTTTGGGAATAACCTAATGATTGTCACTTGGGAGATAGAAATTACTTTTGGTTAATTTGTTTATCATCAAAGATTTTTTTTATTTTTTTTTATCTTTTCACATTTATAGAGAGAAATTATCTTTTTGTCTTCAGTGCATATTTATTTCTATTTTACTTTTGACAGATAGAGAGAGAGACAGAGACAGAGACAGTTAGAGAACCGAACTGTGGGAACTCCCCAGTTCAGCATGTGGGTCCTGCCTGGGCCGGAGCCGGGATTCGATCCTCGGT
>PVKE010031547.1:0-18969 GCA_004027555.1 Craseonycteris thonglongyai
TAGGAATACTATTGGAGGCACATGACCTTCACGTCTGACACTGTTTCAAGGAAAGCCAGCAATTGTAATTGACCCTCTTGCTTAGAAAATGTGTAGGTTGTAATGGCTTGCACGTTGGGTGGATGATTGAAGTGTGACTCTTGGTATATAGAAATATACCAACAAATGTCTGATAGGAGCTCCTCTATTATCCTAGTATATGGGTTTTGAGCTGAAAAGGCCAAGCAAACTCCAGACATCTTATCTGTTGGCAAACCTTATATCTTAATATACAAGGTCTGAGAATTAAGTTTGTGAACTAGGGAAACTGGGATGGCTCAGCGGGTTGAGCCCTCACCTTGCAACCCAGAGTCCAAGGATCAAGTCCCAGCCCTGGCCCATGCAAACCCATATGCTTAACTGGAGTATGCTTCCCATGTGGGAGGCCCCTGGCCCTTCCTGCCCTGCACAACCCCCCATTCACCTGTGTGGAACAAAATCCTGTCGGAAACTGATGATGTACAACTATGGAGACTACTCTGGGCCTTCCCCCTTCTCTTTGTCTCTCCGTCTCTGACTCCCTCTGTGTCAAAAACAATAAAATTAATCTTTTAAAAAAAGTTACAAACTAATTCTAGAAAAAGGGCTACATACCTCATTGCTGAATATCACTACTGTGACCTGCAAAGTGCTCCCCTTGGGAGGCTATGCACCAACACCTTCAAAGCAATTTTGGAACTCTTTTTCTGGAATGGCCATCAGAACATCATTGTATTACCCTTGAAGTTTTGAATGCCATCAATATGTCTTCCTTTCAATATTTCATTTATCTTCAGGTAAAGAAAAAAGTCATTGGGGGTCAGATCAGGTGAGTAGGGAGGCTGTTCCAATACAGTTATTTGTTTAGTAGCTAAAAACTCCCTCACAGACAGTGCCCTATGAGCTGGTGCATTGTCATGATGCAAGAACCATGAATTGTTGGCGAAAAGTTCAGGATGTTTTTGCCTAACTTTTTCATGAAGTCTTTTCAGCACTTTCAAATAGTCAACTTGGTTGGCTATTCATTGGTCCAAATTCATAATAAACAATTCCTCTTATATCCATAAAGATTAATAACATCATGTGGATTCTTGATTTGGACTGACAGAACTTTTCTGGTCATGGGAAATTGGCTGACTTCCATTGTGCATTTTTATGCTTTGTTTCAGTGTTGTATTGGTACACCCATGTTTCATTGCCAGTGAGAACATGGCCCAAAACATGGTCTTGCCTCTTCAAAAGGTCTTGCAAACTCAAGCTCTGACATTCTCATGAAGACACACAAAAACATACAACAACAATAATGAATGCCACACATCCACACCAACACAGCTGTGAGACACTGATATATCAAAGTTATGAAACTTTACCATGTTGTTTGTACAGTGCTGCCAACATAAGTGCATGGTGGCAAGTTTGTGAACTTAATAGTCAGAACTCGTACTTTGTTCATTGATAACTAAACAGAAAAAAAAAAATAACATGAGGTTTATGAAAAGGTCTATATTCTTACCAGGTAAAAGAAATAAAGACTTAAGGGTTACTTTTCTAAGACTAAAAACATTAGTAGAATAATTAAAATAGAATTTCTGAATTCTACAGCTTTCCTTTTATTCTTCATACTGTATTTCACATCCCCATGACTGTTTTGTGACTACTAATTTGTACAGCCACTACTCACTCAGTGACTTACCTGTTTACTGACTGCTGGACTTACCACTGGTTCTCCAGCATGGGGAGTCCCCATTCTCAGCCGTTCTCTTGTTCCCCTGGTTGGTTAGTAGTCACTACATGAAGTATTCACAATCATACAAGACTACATATTTTATTTATAAGTGTGGTTAGTTTGTAAGTTGTATAATATCTATTGAAAAATACATACCTTATGGCACCACAACACACCATAAGACATTCCACCTTTAAGCTCCTTGCTTATCAACCAAGTCACTTAACAACCTAGTTGTAGAAATGATTGAGGAGTGCCTGTATCTCCTAATTTCTTTACTTTTCCCACCCATCCCATAATCCCCTCCCATTCAGCAATAAATAAAAATAATTTTTTAATTCTAAATGAACACAGAGAATTCAAGCAAATAAAGCATTTCTAGTATTATTTTAATATAACATGGAATATATAGTAATAAAATATGGAAAACAAAAGAAACACCTAGAAAACACAAAAAGCAGAAAACATAAAAAAAGTTGATAAAAATAATCCCTTGACAAGACATAAATAAATTTATATATTTAACTTTTGTGATGAAAACAACAAAAACTTTACTTAGGGGTAATGGGAAAATGCCTAATAGGAAGTCATGCCGTCTTGCTGATGAGAGAAACGTACTCTAGGAAATACTAAAATATTTTATGAAGCTAAATAAAATAGTATGTTCTGGCACAAGGAAAGATGAATCAATGGACTAGAATTCAAATTAGTGGAAATCAGATGACATTTAATAAATGATATTGAGACCTCTTGTTGACCATTCAGGTAAAAAAGGTTGAATTCACACTGCACTTGTTTATATCAAAGTGAATTCAGGGGAGTTTACAAATTAAGAATATAAAAACTTGAACCATAAAGATATCTAGAGAACAAATGGGGAAGTCCTTTTCGAAGCTTGTCACCAGGAGTAGGAACTATAAAGAAAAAACTGTTAGGGTAGATATCTTAAAATTAAATATTTCCACAGAGTATAAAATACTCCATAATCAAAGTTCAAAGACAGATATGTGTTTACAACATACATAACAAGGAACTAGTATCTTTAATATATAAAGTCCTTATGTATCAATAGGAAAAGATGAACACAAATATAAATACAGACTGTCTTCAACTAACAATGGTTCGACTCACAATTTTTCAGCTTTATGATAATGAAATGTGATATGCATTCAGTGGAAACTGTACTTCAAATTTTTAATTTTGATCTTTTTTCAGGCTAGTAATACGCAGTAGCTATTCTTTTGTGATTCTGGGCAACAGCAGTGAGCCGAAGCTCCCAGTCAGCCACACCATCACCAGCGTAAACCACGGATACTCTATAGTGTACTGTGTTGCCAGTGTTTTCTTAGTCTTTTTTGTTTATTTGCTTTCTATTTTAGTTCAATGCTTCAAACATTTTTCAGGCCCTGTGTGCTTTCAGCTGTGTACGTTAATGGTGAAGACTCATACATCCATTCTGTTTTTCACTTTCAGTGCAGTATTCAATAAATTACGTGAGAGAGTAGTCAAGACTTTATTATAAAGTAGAATTTGTGTTAGATGATTTTGCCTAAATGTAGGCTAAGGTAAGTGTTCAGAGCATGTGTAAGGTAGACAAGACTATGCTTTGATATTCTGTAGGTTAGATGGATTAAATCTATTTTTGACTTATAATATGTTTAACTTTTGATGGGTTTATTGGAATGCAGCCCCATCACAAGCTGAAAAGTATTTGTATAGGAAAATGACATTGACAGACAATTCACAAAAGAATACAAATCACCAATAACCACACACACACACACACACAAGTTCAACTTTACTAGCAATCAGATATACAAATTAAGTAATTAGTGAGGGAGCATTTTTCTATCATACTGGCAAAGACTATAAAGACGGACACTCTTTAGTGGTTTTAAGGATGTGGGGAAATCAAATATAGCTCTTCTGCTATCTCTGCTGGACACGGCACCATGCCACTTCTAGCATCAGACACCAATTTCGCTTCTGACACTAACATCTCTGGAAACAGAATGCTGTTTCTGCTAAAGAAGCTGATAGATAAGGAGAAAGCAGAAAGGTCAAAGGAATTGCTCCATTGCTCTATTGTTGAAAGGCAGATATAGTGGGAATCAATCAATGAGCAAGACGGAAAAATAAGAGGCTATGGTTAGATAGCAGGATATTGAAGTTTGTGGCATGATGACAAATGAGTACAGTTTTTGGGAAAGAACAGGATCCCAGTTGAAATAGCAGGAGGAAAGAGCTGGGGTGTGGGGGATGGGAGGGAAGGTCTTTGACAATGAGGGAATTGGTGAGCTGCAGACTGAGCTTTTAGATGCTTGTCCATGTGGACCTTCAAGTCCCCCACGCTGATGGCCTTCCTTGGGATGGAGAGGGAGCCTGGAAATCAGAGGCAAATGTCACCAGTGAATGAATGGAGATACTAGGGGGGCAGTAAAAGGCAGTGTCAAGGTGAGAAGAGACTGGTAGGGCTAAAATAAATGGGCTTTTTAGTTTCACAACAGAGTAAGAGTGTACATAAAGTGTACAAAAATGAGCAGCCTCCATTTAAGAAGGTAGCAGGAGAAGTGATGTCCCTGGGGAAAAGATTGGTGCCAGTTGAGACTGAAGATGGAGAAAATATTTGATGAAAACATGGACAATATAGAGAAATTTGGCAATTAAGGAATGGGAGCTTCAGAGGAAAAGAGGAGGAGGTTGGGAGGGAGAAGGAAGTAGAATTTGAGTTGGTACAAGAAGCACCAAGTTGTATAGGTGTGAATGGTTAAGCAGATAACATATCTTAGGAAAGAACTACAGGCACCCTGCTCAGCCCAAGACTCCAGCTGTGGCCAGTGGAGATGGTGAGTGATGACTCAGTGTAGTGTCTATCACCTGGCTTTATCTCCCTCTTATTCCACCATGGACTGAAGTATGAAGAAGGGTGTGTGTAAGTACTGAAAGAGAAGTGTCATGATCTGGTGAGTATACTTTGGTTTACAAGTGACAGGAGCCCAAATAAAATTAGATTAAGCAAACTTGACTCATTTAACCAAACCATAGAAGAGCAGGGTACAGCTGAGCCTGAAATCTGGGTCTTGGCTACGCTCTGGATTGTTTTTGTTTGTTTGTTTGCTTGTTTCCTCAAACCAGTTCTAGAACTGTAGCTTCAAACAACTCCCCAAGTTCACATGTTAGGTTTATATCTCTAGATACCAGAGCTCCCCATGTTCAAAAATTCCAGGGAAGAAACTTGATTGGCTCATTTTAGGTCAGTTGCCCTTTTCTGGCCAATAAGGAGGGCTGAAATCATGGCAACAGTGTAAGCCAAAAAGAGAGATGTCTTTTCCCCCAGGTTGCAGCAGAATATGGGGACAATTATGCACTCGCAGCAGCAGCCAGAGAACGAGCAGTGGTTCCTGGCTAGACACCAGTGCAAGGTGGATTCAGGCACTCCCAATGGAAGGAAATCAGACCGAACAGGGAAAAACAAGCTCATACCGTAGACCTAACTTACTCAGAATGGGAGACACCCCAGGTCAATCTTCAAATGTTTACCAAATGGGGAGAAACTTGGGTCCTGAGATTGCAGTTGGGTCAAATGAGCAAAATACAGGTTCTCATCATCAGAGTAACCTCTTATATAACCACAAGCTGAAATGACATCAAGCAATCCATGCTACAAAGAAGTGAACTAACAAATGACTGTTAACACAATCTTGTTACAATGAAAAAGGTAATTCATAGGTAAATAAGGAATACTTTCACCAAACACCTCTGTCTAGTCCTTTCCCAGATGAAAGTTTTTCAGATCCAAGCATTTCCTTTCATATGTGGAAAAGGTTGCCTGAAAATCAGCCAATTTATTTAAAATGAGGGTCCACCAGAAACAGGAGCTGTGTATTCTGAATCGCTTAATATGCTGTCCTTTTTATTAAATTAGAAACATTCCCCATATATTATTGAATCTAAAACACTATTATTTGTAAGACACACCATTCTTTTATAGTCTGCTAAGAATTAATGAAGGCAACCAATTAGGCTCTAATATCTTGCTATTTTATCACTTAGCATTTTTATGCTTATTGAAATAACTCTTTAAACTTATTTAGACATAGATTTCTTTCTCCTACATTCCTCTTGTGTATACATAAAAAGTAAAATTTAAGCAAAATAAATTGGTTACAGTATTCTTAAAACTTTTACATTCAAAGTTTGGCTCACACACACACACACACACACACACACACACACACAGAGTTCTCCACTAAATATCTCCTGGGTTTTCTTCCAAGCCTCTGACAGATTTTGCTGTGCTTGTGTGGGCAGACACCCCACACCAACTGCTACCTGGCAGAGAGATTTTAGCACAACTCCTGATTTCAGAGTTGTTGAAATATGACAGAAAGGGTATTTTAGAACCAATCAAGCACGGTATTCATAACAAGTTAGAGCAGGAAGTGCCATGTTAATGTCAGAGGCAGAATTTAAGATTCAAGACAATGCAGTAGTAACATCATTTTAGTAGGTACAATCATCTTCAACATAACTGTTGCCAAGTCTGTGACTTCTTTCCATACATTTCTCGTAAGACCAACCTTCCATCCGTAATGGCTGGGCAAATTTACTTTTGAATGAGACTCATGTGACCTAAATCTGAAAGACAAATACTGCTCTACATACTTTGCTTTATTCATTTAATAATAATATATTCTGCAGACCTTCCCATATAAGCACTTATAATGAATTCGTTCTTTGTAATATCTACATAGCATACCATTCTATGAATAAACCACAATTTATTTTACTAGCTCCGGACCAATAAACATTTTGCTGACTTCTAGCCTTTTTGTTATTGCAAATAATGCCAAAGTGGGCATCTTTGAAAACATAAGAAACCATTAATAGAGGTTGCCTCTCAAGAATGGGCCCACAGTTTTAGAAAAAGAGACTTTCTTTTCATTGTATAGCCTTGTAACTGTATTACTTTTTGCTATTTTTTTTTAATTTTCAAATTTAAAAGTAAAAATGTTTAAAAATGTTTTCTGGTTTGGTTATTATTGTTTTTGCCTTGGTTTTCAAATTAGTGTTATGTTTGGGCCTCTGCACTGATTCTGCTCTGTCTTGGAAAGCCTCGGGTTCCCCACTGCTCAGTGCTTGGCTTATTGGACTTTTCCAAAGGACAACTGGTTTCTGAAAATTCAGCCAAGTGCTCCCTTCCAACCTCAAGCAGGAAAAGGGCACTTTTTCTTCAGAAGAGCCTCCAGGCAACCTATGGTATCAAACACTACTTTTTTTTCTTTCTTTCTGCGTGTTCGGACAGGAGAGGAGTTATCTCTGATCTGCAATACCTATAGAGCTTCTGCAGTCTGGTTTGTGAAAAAGCTTGTACTCTTCTATTTTTTCTTTTCTTTTTTAACCCTAAAAATTGGCATTAACATTTCACAGGGTACGATTTCCTTTTTGGCCCCAAAAGTTCCCCTCTATAGCCCCAATTCAGTAGTAATCCTCAGTTCTTAGCAAGACCTGTTGTAATGGACATCTTGTGGTTCAATATCCTTTCTAATAATGAGTACAGCCAGTCTTCAACTAACGTCATTTTTATTAACATCATTTCATTATGAGATGCTGTAGAACCTTTTTTTTTTTTAAGATTTATTTTTATTGTTTTTGACAGAGAGACAGACAGACAGACAGAGACAGAGAGAAGGGGGAGGGCCCAAAGCAGTCTCCATAGTTGCATGTTATTAGTATTCTACATACTTTTCATTCCACAGGTGGGCATGGGACTGCGTAGGGCAAGAACCGGGCCAGAGGCCTCCAACATGAGAAGCACACCTGGGGTAGGAGCCAAACCGAGGGCCTCCCACATAGGAAGCTCATCCTGGTAAGAACCGAACTGGGGGCACACCCCAGTTCAGGATATGGGTCCTCATGGCTGGGGCAGGGATTCAATACTCGAACCCTGGGGTTGCAAGGCAAGCACTCAGCCCACTGAGCCATCTCAGCATCCTCTGCTATAGGATCTTAACTCTTGTGTATATCAGTTAACCTATGATAAAATTGGTTTTGTTTTACAGAGTTTTGCTTAAAAACTTAACAACACTAACAGGATTTATTGTATATATTACAAAGCAGTTACAAATCTGTTCTTCTGTGGGTACAGTGTATTTTAAAGTGTTTCTAAAAATAAAAGATTCCATTATTAATTTCATGATTTTAAAATGGAATCTAATTGGACCTTTTTATTCCTTTTTTGATACTCTTATTTGAGAATACTTGACTCTGTTGTAGAACAGAAACACTGAACTTCTAGAGTGTGTACTGTGCTCTTTATAAAATTCATATTTCATAAATAAATGGGGGAAAGAGACAAATCTTCACAAATAAAGTATATAATACTCTCCTCTTATTCCCCCACCACCCAGAATTAGCAGGACTTCTGACTTACTTCTGAAGACTAGAGTATACAAAGGTAAATATGATAACTTTATAGCAGAAGAACTCTTAACCAAATGATCAAGGTTAATATCATTAGTGATGTCATGTGACTATGAGGTACCCTCTGAAATCATGTGATAAAAAGGACACATGACCTCAGTGGGATTCCTTACCAAAAAAAAAAAAAAAGAAAAAAAGCCATAACCCCAGTCTATTCATGAGAAAAAACATCAGACAAAACCAAATAAGAAACATTTCACAAAATACTTGACCAGTATTTTTCAAAAATATCAACTGCATGAAAGACAGGGAAAGATTACATAACTATAACACATTAGGAGAGACTAAGGAGACGTGACAATTAAATGCAATACAGGATCCAAAATTGAATCCTGGAGAGAAAAAGGACATTAATGGAAAACCTGGTGGAATCTGAATAAAGTTAGAATATCGTTAATAATGATGCACCAATGTTGGTTTCTTAACTTGACAAATTTAGTAATGTGAGATTACACTAAGGGGACACTGAAACAAGCTGACTGGGACCCAGTCATCTCTGCACTATCTTTGCTACTTTTCTGTAAATCTAAAATTATTCCAAGTTCTGGGCAAGATGGCAGAGTAGGTAAACATTGTGCTTGCCACTTGCCATGACCACATTAAAATTACTATTAACTTATAGAACAATTAACCTCAAGAATCATCCAAAGACTAGTTGAACAGAACTCCTATACCTAAGGATATAAAGAAGAGGTTGTGTTAAGACTGGTAGGAGGGGCCAAGACACAAAACGAGCTGACACCACCCCCATGTGTAGTGGTTGAGCATCAGGAGTGATATCTCTGCCGTGGAGGTCCCCTCTGAGGAGTGAGTGACCCCAGTACCAGAAAGAGGAGTCCCCACAACATGTGGCTATGAAACTCATCAAGAATTCCTCTTGTCCTGGTGAGATGGAAGGCTGCTAGAAACCCAGATGTCTTCTGAAATGGCCCATTCACTCACTCATTTACTCACAAGCATTCACTCTGGGCTCTGGCAGAGGGGCAGCAACTTGAGAGGCACTAGAGGCACACAGGGAAAGACTGAGTTGTATGGCTTCAGGGCGAGGGCTAGATGAATAGCACTCATCATCCCTGTGTGGAGCCCTCTGTAAGGAATCGACAGGAGAAAGCGAATGTCTAAAATGCGAGCCTTTAGAGGGAGCACTCCCGGGCGAGGTTCGCCAGCCCAAAAGAGGATTAGGGCTGGAGAAGTTGCACCTTGGGAAGGGAGTGGGCAACTTTTATAGGGCTCTGGGGTAGGGGAGAGGCGGATCAGGTAGTAGAGTGGGCGATTTCCATATATGGAGTTATTTTTCAGAAATGTTCAGCAGTTACTGGTCATCTCCGTCAGTCCCGGGTTTAGGCACATCCAGGTTCCGGGTTGGCAGGTATGGTCAGCAGTTACTGGAAATGCTGCTTGCTGGCATTCCTCAAGCTGATTGCATCGGTCATTCCATTAGCCCAGGCTCCCTTCTGTCAGAGGCCCACCGTCCTTACATTCCCGAACTGATGGCATCAGTCATTCCACTAGCCCAGGCTCCCTTCTGTCTGAGGCCCACTGACCTTACACCCTCCTCCAATGCAATCTATGGGCAGGCACCCCCTTTTCTGTGTTGAACCCTCCTCCACACAGCAAATCTGAAACTTCATTTGTCTGGTGTGCCTCTTTAACTCCACCCCAGTAACTCCCTGGTAGTCTCACCCAATTCAACTCATGAAGCACTGCTAGGTGTACTTTTGCTGCCCAGGCAACCAGCCAGAACTGTGCTGCAGTCTTTCTTGGACAACTCTCAGGGGTCTACCCACCTGAGGAAGGCAGTGGCTGGCCATGGTATGCTTTGAGATTTTTGCGAGGGGCCTCAGGCTCAGCATAGGTGCCAAACCTAAATCTGCAGTAAAGTGGGGAACACTAGCCCCACCCTGATTACTACTTTGGACTCTGCCTTACCCAAATCACATGTCAACAAAGGCTCTTTCAGCAACTGAGCCTTACAGGAAGCCAGAAGGTGGCACCAGGCCTTGGGGTGCCCTGGGCCTTTAGTTAAGCTGCCTCAGGCCTGCTCCTGGTGGCAGCTTCCTTGGTTCTCAGCGTGGCCTTTCACACATGTCTTCAGGTCCAGTGCAGGCAGCAACTAACCTCAGAGAGCTTTGTAGGTTCTACCAGGAAGCCTTGGTTTGGTCACAGGTGTGGCAGGGCTGGGTTGGCATAGAAGCCCCAGAAGCAACACACCCAGAGGCTGACTTCAGACCACAACAGAACACTACCGAGTTAGCCCCATAAGTGCCACACCAAAAGGGTAGTCTCAATAGGCACACAAGCCTACTGGGGCAAATCCCCATCTGTGGGGTCAGCTCTCACATGGCAGCTCATATGCTGTGGGCATGGCCAATCCTCATAGCAAGTCAGCCTGAAAATCAATCCCACCCACTGACATGCCAAAAGCAATTAAGGCTCAACCACACGAGGAGGGTATACACAACCCATTCAAGGGGAACTCAGAGCACACAGCACAGGTGACCAGGGAGACTGTGCCACTGATCCATTCAAGACGCTTACTCTATAGGCCACCTGGCAAAGACTCAGACATAGGAGATCGACCTAATACATAGAAATGAACACAGAGAAGCAGCCAAAATGATGCCCCAAATGAAAGAACAGGAGAAAAACCTCAAAAAGAAGTAAATTAAATGGAGTCAAGTAACCTTCCAGAAACAGTTCAAAACACTGATTATAAAAATGCTCAAGAAATTTAATGAGAGCATCATCAGATAATAATCATAAAAATATATAAAAACCATAAAAAAGAACCTGTCAAAAATAAAGAATATAATAACTGAAATAAATGATATACTAGAAGGAATCAACAGCAGATTCAAGGAAACATGATCAAACCAGCAGTGTAGAAAATAAGGCAGCAGAAAACACCCAATTGCAGCAACAAAAATAAAAAAAGAATTTAAAAATGAGGATAGTTTAAAGGACTTCTGATACAACTATCAAGAGTAACAATATTCACATCATAGGAATACCAGAAGGAGAAGAGAGCAAGCAAAAGATTAAGAACTGGGGATGCTGGGATGGCTTAGTATGTTGAGCTCTCACTTTGCAGCCCCAGGGTCTGAGGATCGAGTCCTGACCCCAGCCAGTGTGGACCCATATGCTAAACTGGGACATGCTTCCCATGTAAGAGGCCTGAAGTTCAGTTCCTACCAGGACAAGCTTCCCATGTGGGAGGCCCCTGGCCTGGCTCCTGCCCTACGGGGCCCCACACCCTCCTGGTGGAATGAAACTATATGGAAAACTGATGATATATGGCTGTGGAGACTTCTCTGGGCCCTCCTCTTTCTCTCCCTGTCTCTCTCACTCTCTGTCTCTGTCAAAACAATAAAATAAATCTTTAAAAAGAGAGAGAGAGATTGAGAACCTATTTGAAGAAGTAATGACTGAAAACTTTCTGAAACTGGCAATGGAAGTAGACATACAAATTCAGGAAGCATAGAGGGTCCCAAACAAGATGATTCCAAAGTGGCCTACACCATAACACATCATAATTAAAATGCCAAATGTTGAAGACAAAGAGACAATTCTAAAAGCTACAAGAGAAAAGCAACTAGTTACATACAAGGGAGCTCTCACACAACTGTCAGCTGATTTTTAAACAGAAACTTTTCTAGAAGGGATTGGCAGGAAATATTCGAAGTGACAAAAGGCAAGGACCTGCAATCAAGATTACCCAGCAAAGCTATCATTTAGAATTGAAAAACAGATAAAGAGCTTCCCAGACAAGAAATAGCTAAAGGAGTTTATCACCATCAAACAAGTTACTACAAGGAATGTTAAGAAAATTTCCTTAGGAAAAGAAGAAAATAAGATATTAAATATGAATAATAAAATGGCAATAACTACATACCTATCAATAATTACTTTCAATGAAAACAGAGGAATTGCTTCAATCAAAAGATATAGGGTAGCTGAATGGATAAAAACATGACTCATGAATATGCTGTCTACAAGAGACCCACTCAGATCAAAAGACATGCATAACTCTCTTCTGGGGATGGTGTCTACAGGCATTCAGAATGGTCCAGCATTAGACATACTATTGGAGGCTATATCCTACAATATAACCTCTAATAAAACTAGGCTGTCTCGAACCCCTGGTAACAGAATTGTTTACCTTTATACCAAGAAGGTCAGGAAAGCACCAAAGTCTGCATGTGGTGTGTACCCTGGCCGACTTCATGGAGTTTGTGCTGTGAGATCTAAAGTTCTAATGAGGTTGTGTAAAATGAAAAAACATGTCAGCGGGGCTTATGGTGGAACCATGTGTGCTAAACGTGTCTGTGACAGGATCAAGAGTGCTTTCCTCACTGAGGAGCAGAAAATGGTCGTAAAGGTGTTGAAGGCACAAGCACAGAGTCAGAAAGCTAAATAAAAAATAAAACTTGAGTAATAAAAACAGTTAAAATGTTAAAAAAAAAGATACAGAGTAAATTAAGGGCATGAAAAAAGACATTTCAAACAAATGAAAATAAAAAAAAGCTGAGATAACAATACTTATATCAGACAAAATTGACTTTAAAACAAAGACTACAATAAGAGACAATGAAGGACACTACATAATGATAGAGAAATCAATCCAACAAAAGACTATAACCCTTGTTAACATTTATGCACTTAGATATATGAAGCAATATTGACTGACATAGAAGAAGTGATTCACAGTAGCACAGTCATAGTAGGGGCCATTACCACCCTATTGAAACCAATGAACAGGTCTTTGAGACAGAAAATCTACAAGGAAACAGTGGACTTACATGACACACTACATCAGATGAATTTAACTGATTTTTTAGAGCATTTCACCTCAAAGTAGCAGAATATACATTCATTTCAAGTGTACCTGGAACATTTTCCAAGATAAACCACAGATTAGGCCACAAAAAAGGTCTCCATAAACTTAAGAGGATTGAAATCGTATTAGGTGTCTTCTCTGATCACAATGGTATGAAACTAGAAATCAATTAACAAACAAATAAACAAACAACAAATAAACTAAAAAAACACACAAACACATGGAAGATAAATAACATGCTACTAAACAATTAATAGTTAACAATGAGCTCAAGAAAGAAATCAAAAGATCCCTTGAGACAAATGAAAATGAAAATGACACAAAATCTATGAAACACAATGAAAGCAGTCCTAAGAGGCAAATTTATAGCAATACAGGCCTACCTCAAGCAACAAGAAAAATCTCAAACAAACAACCTTTCCCTACACTTAAAGGGACTAGAAAAAGACCAGCAAACAAAGTCTAAATTGAGAAGAAAGGGAATAATGAAGATAAGAGTGAAAATAAAATAGTCTTAAAAAAAACACAAAAATGTCAATGAAACCAAGAGTTGGTTCTTCAAAATTATAAATAAAATTGATAAACCTTTAACCAGATTCATCAAGAAAAAAAGATAAAGAAGCTGAATAAATAAAATCAGAAATGAAAGAGAAGTGACAATGGACACCACAGAAATACAAAATATTATTTAAAAAAAATACAAACAATTATACAAAAACATTATACAACAATAAATAGAACAATCTGGATAAATACCTAAAAACACACAATCTTCCAAGACTGAATCAAGTAGAAACAGAAAATTTGAATCGACCCATTACTACTAATGAAATTGAATTAGTAATCAAAAAACTCCCAACAAATAAAAGTCCTGGATCAGATAATTTTATAGGTGAATTTTACCAAATATTCAAAGAATTAACACCAATTCTTCTCAAATTATCCTAAAAAATTTAAGAGGGTGGAAGGCTCTGAAGCTTATCTATAAGACCATCATTATCCTGATTCAAAAATCTGACAATGGCATTACAAACAAACAAACAAACAAATTATAGGCCAATATCCCTGATGAACCTAGACACAAAAATCCTCAACAAAATATTAGCAAACTAAATTCAATACTTTTTAAAAAATCATACACCACAATTAAGTGGGATTTATATCTGGGATGCAAGGTTGGTTCAATATCTGCAAATCAATTAGCATAATACATCACATAAACAAAATGAAAAATAAAAATCATATTATTATATTAATAGATGCAGAAAAAGCACTTGACAAAATCCAACATTTATTTATTATAAAAACTCTCAGCAAAGTGGGAATAGAGGCAACATATCTCAACATAATAAAGGCCATATATGACAAACCCACAGCTAATAGCATACTCAATGAGAAAAAGCTAAAAGCATTTTCCTTAAGATCAGGAATAAGACAAGGATGTCTACTTTCCCCACTTTTATTCAACATAGTTTTAGAAATCCTAGACACAGCAATCAGACAAGAAAACAATAAAATAAAAGGCCTCCAAATAGAAAAGGAAGAAGTAAAACTGTCATTATTATCAGATGACATGATATTGTAAGGAGAGAACCCTAAAGAATCTACCAAAAATACTATTAGAACTAATAAATAAATTGAGTAAAGTAGCAGGGCACAAAATTAATATTCAGAAACTAGTTACATTTTTATATATCAATAGACTGTCAGAAAGAGAAATTAAGAAAACAATCCCATCTACATTTGCATAAAAAAATACACCTAGGAATAAATTTAACAAAGGAGTTAAAAGACCTGTACTTGGAAAGTTATAAAACATTAATAAAAGAAATTGAAGAAGATACAAATAAATGAAAGCATATATCATGTTCATGGATAGAAAGAATTACCATAATAGAAATGTCCATACCACCCAAAGCAATCTGTGGATTTAATGCAATCCATATCAAAATGTCAACAGCATTCGTTTTACAGAAGTAGAACAAATAATTCTAAAATTTATATGGAACCATAAAAGACCCTGAAAACCCATGGCAATCTTGAGAAAGAAAAATTAAGTTGAAAGTATCATACTACCTCATATCAAACTATACTATAAGGCCATAGTAATCAAAACAGCATGGTACTGACATAAAAACAGACACATAGATCAATGGAACAAAATAGAGCCCAGAAATAAACTCATGCCTATATGGTCATTTAACCTATGACAAAGGAGGCAAAAATATACAATGGGGTAAAGATGATGTCTTCAATAAATGGCGCTAGGGAAACTGGAGGTATACATGCAGAAAAAATGAAACTGGACCAACTTACTCCATATACAAAAATAAACTCAAAATGGATTAAAGACTTAAATGTAAGGCCAGAAATGATAAAGTTCCTAGAAGAAAACATAGGTAGTGAACTCTCTGACATTGTTTTTGGCAACATTTTTTTTTTTTCTGATAAATCTCCTAGGGCAAGGGAAATAAAAGAAAAAAAATTAACAAATAGGACTATATCAAACTAAAAAATTTTTGCAAAGCAAAGGAAAACATCAACAAAATAAAGACAACCTACTGAATGGGAGAAGATATTCACTAATGATGCATCTGATAAGAGGTTTAATATCCAAAATTTATATAAAAACAAACAAACAACTCATAAAACGCAACACCAAAAAAACCCAAACAATCCCCCAAAACAGAAAATGGACAGAGGACCTGAATGGATATTTCTCCAAAGAGAACATACAGATGGCTAATAGACATGAAAAGATGCTCAATATCACTCATCATCAGAGAAATGCAAATTAAAGCCACAATCAGATATCACTTCACACCTGTCAGAATGGTTATCACCAACAAGTCGAAAAACAAGTGTTGGCAAAGTTGTGGAGAAAAAGAAACCCTCATGCACTATCGGTGCAATTGCAAATTAGTACAACCACTATGGAAAACAGCTTGGAGGTTCTTCAAAAAATTAAAAATACAACTATCTTATGACCCAGCAATTCAACTTCTGGTTATTTATCTGAAGAAATCCGAAACACTAATTTAAAAAGATATATGCATCCCTATGTTCACTGCAGTGCTATTTACAATAGCCAAGACAGGGAAGCTACCTAAGTGCCCATCAATAGAAGATTCGATAAAAAAAGATGTAGTACATATATGAAATGGAATGTTATTCAACCATGAAAAATGAAACTTTACCATTGATGACAACATAGATAGACCTAGAGGATATTAAGCTAAGTGAAATAGACCCAACAAAGGGAGACAAATACCATATGGCCTCACTTATGTGTGGAATCTAAAGGACAAAATGAACAAAAAACAAAACAGAAGCACTCATAGATACAGAGAACTAACTTATGGTTACCAGAGTGGAGAGCTATTGAGGGCTGGGTGGAAAAGGTGAAGAGATTAGGAAGTACAAATTGCTAATGACAAAATAATTAAGGGATGTAAAGTACAGCATAGATGAAGAGGCAACAACATGGAAGCATAAGAGGGACTCCTGTAAAACTCCCCTGGAGATTACAACACATAGAACATATATAATTCAGTGGAGGATTGCCTACACAACACGCAAACATAGCTAAGAGACCCACTCATCACACAGAAGTACCTGCAGGTGGGCAAAGATGGGCAGTCAGAGGAGGAAAAGGGAAAAGTGCAGAGACATGGACCGTGAGTTTGAGTCCCTGCTTAGAACTCTGTGGCTGGGAGGAAGGCAGAAGAAGGCTGCAGGTGAGTACTCTGGACCTCATTGGATCCCTGGGACAAAAAAAGGAGACCCAGAGGCTGGTGCAGTGAGAGGTTGCAACCAGACCTCACTCTGGCCCCAGGAGATACAGACACAGGTGCAGACACAGGCGCCGAGAAATGCTGCAGCTCAAATTCACTCAGGTTCTGAGAGGATGGGGAGCCACAGGGGCAGTGAGAAGCCACAGCCTTAACTTGCTCCAGCTAGAAAACAGGAGATAAAAAGCTGTGGGTGTGCATTTCTGGCCATGAGCAGTCCTGTGTGGGAGACCAGCATTCAAGACAGCTGATCCTAAAACACAGGACAGAGACCTCAGGAAAAACCAAACACAGAAAATCACAAGCTGCCGCTGTCCATGTGCTGCTTTCAGTGCAGGTGGAAAACAAAGGCACTAGTTGCCCACCCTCACCACCTGCCAGACCTCTGCCCCCAACCCCCACCTCCACCTGGCATTAGCAGTGAGCCCCAGAAAAAACCACAGCAGTGAGTTGGATTAAGGAGTAGAATATCTACAGAGGCTGCAAGAATGAGAAAACAAAGACATACATCTGAAAAGAAAGGACAGCGGAAAACACTGGAATACAGGAGGCAGACACAAACCTCAACACAATAGTTATAAGGATGCTCAAGCAACTTACTGAAAATTTTAACAAAGAGATAGGAAACATAAAAAAAAAAGACATAGAAACAATAAAAATGGACCAGACAGAGATGAAGATTACAATAAAAAAAATGAAGAATGGAATAGAAGGTATCTCAAGACAGATGAAGCAGAGATGCAAATCAGTGATATGGAAGATAAGGCAACAGCAAACACCCAATCAAAACAATAAGAAAAGAGAATCCAAAAAAAAAAATGAGGCAAGTCTAAGATTCCTCTGAGACAATATCAAGTATAACAACATTCATATCATAGGAGTACCAGAAGAAACAAAGAGGCAGCAAGGGATAGAGAACTTATTTGAAGAAATAATGACTGAAAACTTTCCTAACTGGCAAAGGAAACAGACATACAAGTTCAGGAAACGTAGAGAGTTCCAAATAAGAGGGACCCAAATGGGCCCACACAGAAACACATCATAATCAAAACAGCAAAAGTTAAAGACAGAGTAAATTCTAAAAGCAGCAAGAGAAAGGCAAGTAATAACTTATAAGGGGACACCCATACAACTGTCAGCCGATTTCTCAACAGTAACTTTGCAGGTCAGAAGGGACTGAAAAAATATTCAACATGCTGAAAAACAAGGATCTAAAATCAAGATTAATGTGTCCAGCAAAGCTATTATTCAAAATTGAAGAACAAATAGTTTCCCAGACAAGAAAAAGCTGAAGGAGTTCATTATGACCAAACCAATGCTACAAGGAATGTTAGGGAGAGTTGGGGTGGGGGGAGGTGGGAGTGGGCACTGGATGTGTGTGGGGGGCTGGTTCTGGGTGGTGGGCACATGGTGCGATGCATGGGTGATGTGATCTGGACTTGTGCATCTGGAAACTATCTAATTGTTACCAACCAATGTCACCTCATTAAATTTAACAATAAAAAGAAAAAAAAAAGATAAGAAAGAGAAAAAATTATAAATGATGGAAGGGTAATGGCTACATGTCTATCAACAGTTGCTTTCAAGTTATATGGCTTAAAGGTTTAAATCAAAAGACATGGAGGGTATTGCACTGTGTGGAGTGACAAACAGAAGGAGACAGATGCAAATTCACTTCGCTTATAGGTGAAACCCAAAGAGGAAAATTAACAAGCAGAACAGGAACAAATTCACAGATACAGAGAACATTTGGTTCCTTGACAGTTGGGGGAGTAGGTGAAATAAGGGAAGGGAAAGTTCAGTTTGGTTGTTACAAAGTAAGAGTTATGGGGGGAAAGCTGGGATGGCTCAGCGGGTAAAGCACTCGCTTTGAAGCCCCGAGGAGTGAGGATCGAATCCCAGCCCCGGCCCAGGAGGACCCACATGCTGAACTGGGGTGTGCCCCCAGTTCAGTTCTTGCCAGGACCTATGTGGGAGGCTCCCAGCCCAGTTCCTGCCCTGCGCAGCCCTGTGCCCACCTGTGGAGTGAAACTATATGGAAAACTAATGTCAACTATGGAGACTGCTCTGGGCCCTCCCCCTTCTCTCTGTCTCTCTCTGTCTCTGTTTCTCTC
>PVKE010031548.1:0-18968 GCA_004027555.1 Craseonycteris thonglongyai
AAATGAACTGCAAATGAATTAAAGTGCTAAATATATAATAACCTAAAAGAAGCACTTGAGAATATGGATAAACATTACCTTTATATTAATTATAAAATAAGGAGGACTTTTCTAAGCATAAATTAATAAATCATCAAGTCAAAGACTGATAAAGGTGACTATGTTAAATTTTCTGCATAAAATACAAAATTATAAAGAAAATAAAATATTTGGAAAATGCTGAAGTTTGATGGAACACTTGTTCCTCATTCCTGGTATGTCCTTTCACATAGAAAGAGTTCTACTAACATTATATTCTCAGTCTCTATAGAAAAGAAAACAAGGATCATTTTTCTTGCAGATCAATTTTGCATGGATCACCTTAGTGTGCTTGGATCAGCTCGATCCTATTTCTTTTTCTGGCAGGATCACATGCAGAGAACATGTGTTCCGTTCAACAGCTATGCCATAGCTTTTTTATTGCTAAGGTCTGAGTGAGAGCCATAAGCTTCAGGTCTTGAGAGTTTAACCTGGAAGACAGTCTGAAGCTTCTTGAGAATTCCCAATAGGCTACCGTATTTTAAATTCCTCAGAGTCTTAAGTGATGGTTTGTGGGATCAATGGGCCTCTGGATCCCAATAACCTCAGAAGACAGAAGTCATGTGTAATCTCAGCCAAAATACAGATGCCAGGATCTTGGGAGCTGCTGCTATACTGAGTGGCTTTTCACAGGTTTGGTTCATGCAGTGTTAAACTGGAAGGAAAAAGGGTCTTTCAATTCTTGACCTTTTAAAGTATAGATAGGGTAATGCTGGCAACTCTTAAACTGAAAGTCAGTTGAATTCTGTGATTGCTACAGAGCTAATAAGCTTCTAGCTTTAAATTTTGCATACCAACCCTAGTACTTAGAACTGGATATGTTGCCTGAGGTAGGGGGATTCTAAATGACTTCTAACTATTCTTTTTCCTGTACTTGCACTTGTGTAATTTCTGTTCTTTAAGTGTTGGTTGGATTTGGTAGCTCACTTATAATGAAAAGTAAAAAAGAAAATTGGTGAATGCTAGGTTAAAAAAGAGACAACAGAAGCTCAAGTGTGGAAGCTGAAAGATCACTTAGAAGGTGAGTGTAATGTGTTCACAGGAAATGGTGGTTTCAACAAGGTGTGTATCAGTGTCAGTGGTGAAAAATGGTTGAACATGTACATCCATATTTCTAGGACAGAAATGACAACATTTCCTAATGGTTTGGATGTGAGCTACAAGAGAAATAGAATACCGTAGTTAAGGGTGATTTTCAAGGATTTGCTAAAGCAAACAAAGATTAAGTATGAATTGACTGAGACAGGAAAGACTTCGTTCAAGTAAGTTTGAAATTCCAGTTGTACATAGTAGTAGAGATGCCAGGTAAGTATCACTTGCATATACTGGCTGAGATGCAATACAGAACAAGATCATGGCAAAAGCAGAGTTCAAGAACCTGAGATTCCAAGGGGAGACAACAATTTGTAAAATAAAGTTTATGTCAGGAACAACACTGGAAGTGATGAAAATGAGTAAATACCAACAATCTTCAAAGACAAGAGAGGAGTGTGATGGGGGTCTAATAATGACTGCACTAAAGAATGTGTAACAAGTAGTATAATGGCATGAGCTTCAAGCCAGGAATTATTAGGGGCAGAAAAGAAAGCAATCAGAAAATTATGAGAAGAAACAAAAAGGACACCTGTTTCTTCTCTAGTCCCCATTGTATGAGGGGTGTGGTTGTAAAAATAGCCATGACTTAGCTTAGGCTACCTGGAAACCAAAATGACTTCACCTAAATTATTCTTTCACAAAACCTTCCAAATGACAAGAAGTTTAGCATCTCTCTGGAGCCAATATACCTACAACCAACTTAACCAATTTGACAAAAAACAAACAAGGAAATGAGCAGAATTAATTTTTAAAAGGATTTACTTCAACTTTGCACTAATTATCTACATTTAGTTTTTCTATATTATATACTCTAGTTTTTAGGAGATATCATACAGTTTACCTCTTTTTCCATTCTTCATTTTCTCCAAACTCCTTAAGTTATCAAGAAATCTTGTAGAAGTCACCAAAATCTGTCTAGTGCTAATAGTTAAATTCTGATTACTGAAGCTGTCATCTCCTTTGCTATGCCCAAATCACAGCTGTTGAGGGCAACTTTAGGTTTAGATTTCTTTCTTTTTTTTTTTTTTAAAGAATTTAATTTACCACTTGAAAAAGGCAACTCTGAGGTGGAATGCATACACTGGTGTGTGGAGGTCGCTTAACCAGGGGTCCCTGGAGTTGTGTGCATCTCTTTCAGAAGTGATTAACAGCTCACCAGAGTGTTACAAAAATGATTTTAAACTAAACAATCAGTAGCTACAGAAAGAAACATTACCTAAACTTAAGCAGACTCTCCCTAAAACACAGCCATCATTGATCCCTTAGCACCAAGAAGGCGGTTCCAACTGTCCATCACCATAAAAAAGCTCAAGAGCTATTCACTCACTGGCTACTAGGTAGTTCTACGAGCAAATCAAACTTTTCTCCTGTTAACTGGTTTTCAGTTAATTTCAGGGGCTGGAGACAATCAGTCTAAAATTGGTAGAGACTTCCTCTCTAAACTTCCTAAATTCAGGTTCAGCTACTTCACCTTTATAGTTTAAATCAGCCATGGAAGGATTATTTACATCACAGAAATAGGCAAATGCTACAAATCAGGGCCTCTTTATTTGGAGAGCTAATTGTTGACCTTCCCACTGGTCACATTTTATGCAGAGATACACTATATACAATAAATTATACAAGACCTTGAGAATGAGAAGATGAAACTTTAATTGCATTCATCTATATTTTTCTTCTTTTTCTAGAAAGAAATAAGCACAATATCTACAGAGAGGGTCAATTCCTAAATAGGATTTATTTTGCAAACTATCATTTTCCAAGGTTTCATCTCTAGATTGGACTAAAGACCTGAAACAAAATATTATCATTTTTGTTTGTACTATTGTATTTTAAGTAGTCTCCCTAACTCAGTCTCCACTTTCTCCATTAAAAGAATAGGTAAGAATTGGTGTTTTCTTAAAAAAAAAAAAAAAAAAAGAATTGGTGTTTTCTTTGGGATTGCTTTAGAAGATAAATGAAGTAAGGATATAAAACAAATAATTTTGTTTCAATTTTGTCTGTTGAACTGATTTGCCTCTCTTTATCCCTATGTTACCATTTAGTAAGTATTTTGAAATGCTATTTGTTATTTTGTGAAATAACCTAATTAGAAAGAGGACAATTTAAAAGCCTTACTAAGATCTGGTCTTTATGTTGCTGCTCTGGTTGTCCTGACACTTCTCATCTTGAACTTTAAAGTCTTGTACAGTGTCCAAGAAATTATGATAAAGGGTAGTTAATCACCTGACATGCTCTATTAAAATGTTCATTTGGGTCTACTACAGAAATTCTGATTCAGTAGATCTATAACACAGCCAGGGAATCTGTATAGTCATTGAATAGCCAAGGGTTTCTTCAGATGGTCTGCGACCTCTCCTTAGGAATCATGGCTGTGCTTAAAAGAACCTGCTATAGTTTTCCCCCTTATGTCTTCTAGCTTTTTGCCCTCACTAAATGTCTTCTCTCATCCCAGGAAGCTTTTTAACTGTTCCCACCCCCCGGCCCCGCTGAAAGCTTCCATTTCCATTACTGCAGCTTCTTAAACCAGCAAATTTGTACAATTGTGCTACAATTGTAGCCCTTATATAACTCCTTTTTTTCCTGGTAAGATTCTGGCTGCTTGGTTGCAATCTCAGTTTAGCAAATTACTAACTATACAACCTTTGGCAAGTAACTATGCTCTCTGGGCACTGCTTTCTCTTCTGTAAAATAAAGATGATAATAGAATCAACTCTTAAGAGATATTGGAAGGAGTAAATGAGGTAAAACTAATAAAAGCAGAGCTGGCACACAAATAAGTGCTAAATAAGTACAAGGTTCTAGCTATTATGCCACATTAAAATTATGTGCTTCTGTGTCTATCTGATAAAAATGTTAGCCACCTTCATGACAGGTTCATGTCTTTTATCTTTATATCACAAAAACTACCATCATTATTCAATTGGGGTTTGCTATCCAGTTTATTATTACGAATTTAGATAATGAGGTCAAAAACAAAACCAAGTGTTTAAACTACTATTGAGAGCTCTTGTTTTGGTTAGTTCAGCTTACTAGGACTTAAATTTCTGTCCATAGTTAAAAAAAAGTAGGCATTTATCAATTAACTTTCACAACAGGTAAATACACAGCATGTTAGAATAAACATCTTGTTATACAAATTGATAAATGCATAAAAAATGAAATGAGGCATTTGTATAATCATTGAATGTGGAACTACTTGGCTGGAGCAAATGAGTTAAATAAATTCAGCCACAAAACACTGCACATTATCTATGAACATTATTCACTCTGACTGGTAGCATACTTAAAAAAAAAATTAAAATGAAATAAAAAAGTAAAATCAGCTTGATATTAATCCAACTCTAATGTTCACTGCCTATAAATTAAAGTTGATTGTTGGATATAAGATTTATATTTGGGGAAAGCAATCAGTAGGTTTTTAAAATGAGTAATTTACAGAAAGCAAAGCATTTAAATTAATTTAAAAAATCATATTTGAAGAAATTGAACTAGTATTAAGGACTTCACTTACTATCCTAAGTTATTCACTAGTATATCTTCTGTTCAATAATGATTTCTTTAAAAAAAAAAAAAAGATTTATTTTTATTGTTTTTGACAGAGGGAGAGAGATACAGAGACAGAGACAGAGAGAAGGGTGAGGGCCCAGAACAGTCTCCATAGTTGCACATCATTGATTTTTCCACATGGTTTCATTCCACAGGTGGGCACAGGGCTGCAGAGGTCAGGAACTGGGCCGGGATCTCACCCCGGTGAGAACCAAACTGGGGCATTCCTCATTTCAGCATATGGGTCCACATGGGCCAGGGCCGGGATTTGATCTTCAGTCACCGGGGCTGCAAAGTGAGCACTTAACCCACTGAGCCATCCTGGCTTCCCCAATAATGGTTTATAAATAATCACTCTTAATACTACAATCATATAATACCAATAGTGTTTATACCCAGTAAAATATGATGACAATTTTATACATAACATAAAAAATATCCCTTGAAAAATATAAATATCATTACCAGCATATCAAAATGTAAATATTTGGTTTGATAATTATCAATAAATGAAGTAAAACGAATTATACTAATATAAAGAGAGTATCTGTTTTTCCTTCTCAAGTTCCTAAGCTTTTATGATTCACTTAAATAAGCTTATGAATGTCATGTGGCCACAGACAAATCTCATATGAATCTAGGGAACCATAACTGCTTTGCTTTTATACTTTCCTCCTACATAAATAAGGGAATTAATTCTGCTCCTTATTCCTTTCCAGATCTAACATTGTATATTTCAAGTAATAATATATACCCAAACAATAAACTAATAAAAAGGATGTCAGGATAGCTCCATAGGTTGAGCACTTGCCTTGCAACCGCTAGGTCTGGGATCAAATCCTGGACCCAGCCCATGCAAACCCATATACTGAACTGCGGCACAACTGGTAATCAGTGGGATGACAGTGAAGGATCTCACCTACCATGTGGTAGGCCTCCAGTTCAGCTCCATCCCATGAAGCCCCATGTTTACCTGTGTAAAATAAAACCATGTCACAACTAATGAGGTACAACTACGGAGAATGTTCTGATTGCTAGCTCTCTCTCTCCTTCTCTCAAATAATAAAATAAATCTTAAAAATATAAACTAAAAAAGAGGAAATAAATTAATAATAGTAAACTAATCTATTTCAACTGCAAGTTCTAGGATTTTCACATAGTGTCTTATAAATTGTGCAATAAAGGTGAGCTGTTCTTTAATATCTACAGGTCAATGATTTAGTTCATAAATTAATTCCCTATAATATTTTATTGTACTAGATGCACTTTAAGAATTATTTAATCTCATGAATCACAAAATTCCTCATTTATGCTAGATCTTTTATATATAATTGATGAATTTATCAAATTCACATTATCTGAGGCTATTATTCAAAGCACTGTGTCCTTAAATTTAAAATTATAATTTATTTTTCAATTATATGTCTTCTTCTTCTGTAATGGTTACCAAAGTATAAGAGATCAGAAATTCAAAATCGGCCAAAACCATGCACAAATCACACAAAAAAGACCTTTTTTTTTTTTTTACTTCTTATCCTGGTCTCCTTACATGCCCTCTGAAAACAAAAGAAGGCAATATTAATAAAAAATGCATGTTAATGGTAAATTGTATTCATTGGAATTCAGATTTGATAGTATACTGAATGATGTAAGTAACATCCAAAAATCTTTTCTTCTTTATAAAATTAAGGTTTGCAGCCAACTTTTTAAGAATTCTGTGTTTAAATTAGTTTTATAAATTAAAACACACCCACATGCACATGCACATTATGAGGTGAGTCAATGCCTAATATACTGGCTTAATGGTGCTTTTTATACTGAAGGGAGCATTTGGCAGAGGCTGCCACATTAAATAAGCACTCTGATTCTTTGTAATATTGAAAAATGATTTTGAGAGTTACTCCCAGTTCTGGAAATTTTCTTGAGGAAACAAAACAAAACAAAACAAAAAACAAACAAACATGAAACCATTTTCCATGCCCTCAAAGGACATAACATTTTGAACCATCAGATTTGTCTATAATAAAAGACATTCCACTGGCCCTGGAAGCTAGTATGAACATAAAGGAATTATATTAAAACTTACTTTCCTACTTTCTATTGACCTTTTCTCACAACTAAGCAGGGGAAGTTACCATAATAGCACAAATTAAGTGAATTAGCTGTCTAGCAAACAATAAATGACTCAATTGTATAGTGTCCTAAATACAAGGATTCATGAAATATCAAGAAAATACATAGTTGTGCATTTACTCACTAAAATTTGAATGCTTCAGTTAAGTTCGTTTGAACTAAGGATTATTAACATATGAAAGGTGTTTAGCAAAGTACCAAGTTCATGATAGATGCTCATAATTAATGCTATTACCATTCAACAGGAATGATATTGCAAAATTAGGGGAAAGCCAGGATGGTTCAGCGGGTTAAGCACTCGCTTTGCAGCCCCGGGACCGAGGATAAAATCCTGACCCGGGCTCATGACCCATGCGGACCCATATGCTGAGCTGGTGTGTGCCCCCAGTTCAGTTCTTGCCGGGATCTATGCGTGAGGCCCCTGGCCCAGTTCCTGCCCTGCGCAGCCCTGCACCTACCTTACACATTGCTTCCCATGTCTTTGGCCAGCTCTAGGCACACTTGTGAAGTTTGTGTGTGCTTCACTTCTAAAGTTTTCCATCTGCATCCTTCAGAAGGCTGCCCTGGGCATCAGAGTATCCCCACTTGTAGGATTTGTTGGATATACCTGAGAATTTGTAGCACTATTTTACTTCTATGCTTCTACTGCCTCTTGACCTGGCCAGTAGGAGTATAAAAGCCTTACTTCTTTGTGTACAGGCAGGACAAACTCTGAAGTGCATTTTAACTTCCATACTTCCACATAGGATCAGGCTGAGTGTGAAACTTCAACTGAAATGTTTCCATTGCCTAACTTCTGTGTCTTTCAGTTCCTCTTTTTCCCAATCCTTACTGCTTTCTCCTAGGAGTATTTCTTTGATATCAATCACTTAGATCTGAACTTTAAGTTCAGAATCTACTTACTGAACATCCAACTTTTAGCACTTGAATCTGAGAAACATGACTAATTATTTTTGAGGTCCCAACACCAAAGCTTGTCTTTGTTATACAGCAAGTACTGAATACATGATAAGTGGATAATATTTAAATTAAATGTTAAGAATCTCAGTTCATTTTTACCTATATTAATAAATTGTTTAAAAACAAATCTCTCCTACCCATCAAATAATATATCATAACCAGATATACTGGATAGCATAAAACATTGCTTTTTAGACACAGAGAACATCCAGTACTTTGACCTGTCACTGTTTTTTAGGGATGTAAATTCTGACCTGCTGAACAACCATTAGCATCCTGAATTCCATGTGATCGTTCAGCCATTCCCAGTGGGCCTGGATCTTGTTCTTCTCTACATCTAGGTCAGTGTTGCCTGCATTAATCTGAAGTCTAAAATTTGTGAGAAAAAATTTCTTCAAGTTTGAATTCATATATCTTCATCATTTCTAAAGACTAAAATACTGTAATACCTTGAAAACAGAATTAAGTACGCATTTAGAGATGCTGTTTCAAAACAGTTAGGTGAATATGTAATGTTTCCAGGGTACACCTGGCATGCATAAGACTGTTTTAACTTAAACATTATTACTCGGGGTTCCTTAGCCCAGACATAGGTACATTAGCTATCTTCTAAAGCAATTTTATAATAGTAGTGCTCTAGCATGGTAATATAAAAATATTTTCAAACAGACATTGAGTAAAAACCAACATTATATATTTATACTAAGTCCTGAGGTGCCTCAGAATCTGAAAGCACAACTGATTTATCAAAGTTAATTTTATAAATATTTGCCTGCTAAAAGAAGATATTTCATTTAAAGCATGTAAAACTTCCATGGATGCATCAGTTAAATGGATTTGTCATATATTTTCTTTGTCACAACACATGGATAAAATAATTTGAATGTTGTGAGAACAGACTCACAGGAGATATATAAATGCCACCATCAAACATTATCCAGCATGAAGATTAACAAGGTCGTTTACCTAAACATTTTAGTAGGTCTTCTTTACTCTTCTGAGAGGCTAAAATTTATTTCAATTTTAAAATTCAGTATATGTTTATTAGGGTACTTATTTTTAGTGGGATGACACTGTAAATACCATACCAATCATCTGAGCAGTAAGCTAGGTAAAAAACTTTTAAAAAAGATACTTATAACATTAGGTGGTATGTACTATTAAATTGTTTCAAAGAAGTTTAGTGTACAGTGTTTTGTGTGTTGGGGGGTAGGCACTGTGGATTTGTAAGAAAGGATTATACATACATGCATACATAAATACACACATACACACACACACTCTTACTTTAAGAATGAGAAATTATTTACCAAGTATACAAAACATAGAGGGCTGTGCCAAAGGTGTTGGGAGTGTGAGCAGATACAGCAAGTCTTGGGTAATTGTCCCTGACCTCTGGCTCCCTAATGAGGTTTATAGATGTCCTCGACATATGACTGGCTGGCATCCTCCAGACAGAATTGAAAACATGTTTGCTACACCTGTGCCCTTTTGTATTGGGGCTTATATTACCAAATCAGAAAAACCTTGCTAATAATCTGCATTTCCACTTAGAGAAATGTTCATGACTGTTAAGCTTTTCTGGTTTCTGACCAAAAATCATCATCCACAAGTCCACCTTAACAAAAGTGAGTGAGTTGGAGCTAATCTGGGATGTTAAATCAG
Organism: Craseonycteris thonglongyai; assembly: GCA_004027555.1. Classification (NCBI taxonomy): domain Eukaryota; kingdom Metazoa; phylum Chordata; class Mammalia; order Chiroptera; family Craseonycteridae; genus Craseonycteris; species Craseonycteris thonglongyai. The sequence goes on from PVKE010031548.1 coordinate 9,481, forward strand.
AGTCAAAACACAGGTGACCCTAAAAGATATTTCTGTCTCTTGTTTTCCAGAATTCTCAATAGCTACTTCCTTATAATATGAAGTAATCAATTCTCATTAGTGGTGACCTGTTGATTTGAAGCATATGTTCTCAAAAATTTTACATTAGACATCAAGAGAAGAAATTTCAAGTGCTTCTGTGAAAAATATGCTCAGACCTAAGAGATCCAGGAAGAAATCATTACCAATATCTTGTATGAGAGAGCTGAATCTCTTTTGCTATCAGCTCCAAAGACAGGTACTGGCCAAGAAAACCACAAGAGAGTTCAACCCTGAAATCTGGCTCATGGGATCCTTACCTCATCTAGTTATGCTGCATAATTTCCTTTATTTAATGTTTTCTGTTGTTGACAGAAGCCTCCTGATACCAAATAAGTCCCCAGAATAGTGTTGTCACAAGCAACAGACTTGAAAATGTTGAAATTGCAGGTAACAGGAGTTAAGTAGGGAAAGGATGATCCACTCCACTCTTCAAAGCTTTGTGTTGTTTATGACTTTTCCTGTGTGGTTTTGAAGCATTTGGATAAATGTTCACTCATTTGGGACTGACAGAAAAATTTCAGAATGCTGGTGTTTTGGCTACTTCTTGCAATTATCAGTTAAGTCCTTCAAGAAAGAGTTATGGTTAGGCTAAAGTTGATGTTTTGAAAAGTAGAGAAAAAATAGGATACAATTTTACTTTAAGAGGTTCTTCGTGTCTGTGGGATATAATGTAAAGTTATTTAGATTCCATTAATGTGGAAATTTGGGGAGGGGGGTTGAAAAGACATAACTTCTACTCAAAGCTGTAGGTAATTCAGAGAGATAGTGAAAATGGAGACTGACCTAATACATAATTGGAGCAAAAGAAAATCCTATAACCCCAGACATCTATCTAGCAAACACCTCCTGTTAAACATTATTCACCTAGTAAAGAGTACACTCTTATCTTTAAAATGTAGACAGACTGGATAAATTATATGTAAACCTTCCCACATCAGGCTATTCCTTTGATTTTTTCATCATGGCAGAGAACATTAAAGAATGATGATTGTGTGTAGATGGTGTGTGTGTGTGTGTGTGTGTGTTGTGGGGAGGCAGGGGTTGAGCAAGATTCAGGTTTGTGGCTTGGACTGGATTTCCCTGGAAAATTGTGTGCTGAGCCAGCTCTCTGGCTAGGTTATGAGGCCATAAAACTGAATGTAAATGAGTTACAAGCCAAGGAAATTTTTAAGAAAATTGCATTACCAAAGTGACTCAAAGCCTCACCAAGAGTGTATTTTTATAATTAGATCAATCTTTAGCTTACCCAACCCACTCAAAGGAAGAAAGCTGGTAAAGCTGTGCAATCCCAATGGAAGGCCTTCTTCCACATGTCCATCCCCAAATGTCCATGGTAGACATGAATGAGGAAGTTGGAACCATCATTCCCTGCTCCTGAACATAGAGCTGTCAAATTCACAGAGTAAGAAGTTTAGTCCACTACCATAATTGACAGTGCTCACTATTACATCCAATAGAATATTAAATGTACTATGAATCATGCTACTTTGGTTTGTCCCCTTCCACACTTTTTTTATTTGAAGGAGGGCTTTAATGGTAGAAGTATTTTTTATTCTCCACTATCAGAATTTGTCAACCCTGGTGTGAGAGTAAAAACTACCCCCCCCCCCAATGGATTAGAAACAGTTACATTCTAACCTGATGGAAAGAACTGCACTTAAAACAGAGATTCTGAACTTGAACATGCTTTAGTAACTGTAGGAGTCTTTATGTTATCTCATTTTTATAAAGTATAAATATATTTCAGATAGCATAGAAATTTTGGGGAATGCATATATATAAGAAGAACATGTGCTTGAATGGTGGATCACTAAAAATGAATGATAATTATATCATAGTTTTCCATATTGTTTTCAGGAATGGGAAAATTCTGATAAATCTACTAGTGCATCTGGGGATAGTTTACTATATTTCAAGAATGAAGCAAAGAAAGTTACAGATTTCTCTTCTCATTAGGATGTGGCTGTGTCTGAAGGTGTGGGCCTGGACATGCTGCTTCCATCTTGTTGTTAGGCTGAAACTGATGTTATCACCAGAGACAAGGTAGAATGATGAAAAGTACCTGAGCATTTGATGACATGACTGACCACTGATGGTTCAATACCTGAAGTTCATCCTACCTTAGGCTACTATCTGTGGATATGGTTGGAGAGCTCTCAAGCAGAGGTTTTCTGTGACATGAAGACCAAAATATTCTACACTATAAGGTAGATTATTACTGGGTGAAATTGTGTCCAAATTTAAAATACAATCATAACTACATATTACTCTCCATAAAAGCCATAATATTAGTGAATAACTCTAGCTTCTCCCATTTAATATTATTTTAGTCTTCCTTGACTCTAAAATTCAAAACCAGAAAACACATTTACCAAATATAATAAGTAAAGAAACATAATTTTAAAAATAATAAAATGTAAAGAAACCACAGAAGCTTAAAAATTATTTCTAGTGCTAAGAATTTATAAACTTGAATAAACACAAGGTTTAAACAGTAAGGACAAAAATAATTGATGGGTTATTTATTTTTTTAAATATTTATTTTATTGATTTTTGACAGAGAGAAGCAGAGACAGAGAGAGACAGAGAGAAGGGGGAGGGCCCAGAGCAATCTCCATAGTTGACATTAGTTTTCCATATAGTTTCACTCCACAGGCGGGCACAGGGCTGCACAGGGCAGGAATTGGGCCGGGAGCCCCCCACATAGGCCCCGGCAAGAACTGAACTGGGTGCACACCCCAGTTCAGCATGTGGGTCCGCATGGGCCAGGGCCGGGATTCGATCCTCGGTCCCCAGGGCTTCAAAGTGAGTGCTTAACTCGCTGAGGCATCCCAGCTTTCCTAATGTGTTATTTTTTAAGTGGATATAGAAAGTACTATGCTAGTTGTATCATCTGACCCTCAAAGGAGATATATATTCATAGTAATGTGATTTCAGAAACAAAAAAATAAAGCTCAATGAACTTCAAGAAAATCACATGACAAATCTTCTCTCCCAGACATAACACATTTTCTAAAATAAACTGATTGCACACCAAAATAAATACAATAGATACAGCTCTTTGTTCCAAAAAATTGTAACTATGATCACTACTTTTCTAATTCTGACAATATTGTAAGATTTTATTTTAAATTTTAGAAAATAATGTGAAGCTGTTATTTCTAAACATAATCACTGAATCAAATTCAGAGTGTTATCTAGAATATAAACAAAACATGACCGGTGTAAAGCTTGAGAAAGTGTCTTTTGTATAATAGCTATTAACAGCTGAAGGATTAGAAGTATGTTAGAGTAAAAGAGTGAAAGAAGATAGCTACTATTTTGTCCCATTCACTCTTTCAGTCAAAGAAACATGCCTCACATGAGAATTTCAGACCATTATCAAACATAATCTCTCATTAATTTATTACTTAGACATGATATGAGGTATCAATTTTAGCAAAAACCCAAATTATTTATTTTAGGGGTATGTTTCTTTTCTCTTAATTCCAATGGGTATGTTATTTCCTTTTAAATAGTTAAAAAATTAAAAGCATAATGAATCATTCCAGCAGAAAATATTTTAAATGCAGTATTTAGTGAATAAAAAATGTTAGTTCCAAAGCAGTTTAATTAGAGCTTGTCTATTTTAAAATCATTTCCATTGCACTAATTGTTATTTTTTCTTTCAAAGTTTTTTCATAATGAGATTATTTAGCAACTGGTCAGATTCTTAAAATTATAATATAATGACTCAGATTAGTGAAAGCCAATCCATGTTTTTATTATATTAACTAAACTGTGATGTATAGGGAAGTGTATAAAATATGGATTAAGAGTAATATAATTGTCAGTAGGCAATGCAATCATTTATTATAACTGGATGTTTAAAAATAATCTGAAAAGGGTAATTTACTCTCAAAGCATAAAAAAACTACTTTCAAAATTTAATAATTCAAAATAATTCTAATAAAACTATTCAGTATTTAATAAAATAGGGTATGTATAGGAACACTCATGTATTCAGCATGTTCTGAGGATTTACATAAACTATTATATATATTCAAGACAAAATGAGCCTTTGTATGTCAGTAGACATTACTAATGCTTACCATTAACCATGTCTGTCTCTTTGGGACTAATTCTGACTAATAGGCTGTTAGCTGAAATAAAGAGTGCCTCTTCTGAGATAAAGCCCAGAGCAGGCATTGGCCTACCATGTTTTCCCTTCTGCTGCTGTGGTGACCAAGAAGATGCAACTACAGGATATATAGTGCCTTTGATAATCTTGGACCCTGAATGAATTTATAGACCACATAACTGACATGCAGCAAAAGCAATAACTAAATTTTTAATTAATTTTAACCACTGAGATTTGTAATAATCTGATATTGGCATACAACCTAGTTTATCCTAATACAGATCTCTGGAGAAACAATTCTCTATAATGTTAAGATATAGAAAGAGAAAAAGGCATTTACCAATCTATGATATACCCTAACTGGTAAAAAGCACCAGTTGCCACTCTATACAGAAAAGGGTATTTTTTAAAAGACTTGAAGAGATCTAATTATATTGATGATTAACTTTAAGTCTAGTGATTTATTTTTATCATAGGCAAAATTTATCATGAAATCAACATAAATGAAGTTATTGAAATTTAAAGTGTAAAGTAGATTTGTTTCTAAATCCATTCTGGAAAGCATTTTTTATGCATACATATTTATAAGTAAATATATAAAATATGGTGACATACAAGGGCTGTCCAGAAAGTATCCAGCCATGTAACCATTCTGGTTATATTAACAATGGAAAGATTTTTTCAAGACAGTCCTCATATATACAATATTATATGTAATAATTATATATGTATATACACATAGGTAATGTTTAATATGATCTACCTACCCCAAGTTTACCAAATCCAGAGTAAGAATGTAATTTTTGCAGGCAAACTGACACCTATATTGGGACATCAAAGGGGTAGAGAAAAAATTGGTTCACATTTGCTCAATAGCTGTTAACAGTGGTAGTACAGCAAAATATTATAAAATAATAAATAATTTATCTTCATTCAGTCTCGCATCAGCAGTAGTAGACAAGCAGATGATTAATTTTGCTTTCTTAAGGCAATACTTGAAAATTATGAAAATTTTACCACTTCTTTACTTTCCTTTATTTCTCAAGATTGCGATACAAAGAAAAATTTTCTACACTTGATATTAGCCAAAGGCTGAGAAACGATAAAATTTTCAAAAATGTATTATTTTTATACAGAGTTCTGTGAAGTCTGTGCTATTCTCACTTCTTACTTCAGTCTACAAATAAACATGTGCTACCTTGTGGGACAGAATATACACATACATACTATAATGAATCAGATGATGTGCAGTAACACAAAAGTCTTTAAATACATCATTAATATCAAATTATATGTCAGAAAAGGCAAAAAAAAATGTCCTAAGATATATTAAAATTCAAAATCAAGAATATGCAGTTATAGGGTATATAATTCTTTCAATATTCTTGTACCCTGAATGACTTTATAAAACAAAACCCTGAGTTCAACATAAAATTGAGTTCAACATAATTAAACTAAATATATATATATATTTTTCAAACTAATATTTTGTGAATCTACAAAATAAATTTAGCTATAATTAGCTATACAATAAGCATTTACTGAAAATATTAAAATATACATTATTTTTTTCTTGCATTTTTAGAGTGAACACTTTCAACATGTGGTAAAAACATGCATTTTGAATAGAAATTATTCTAAAAAATATTACCCCTCTATTTTTTTTTTCTTCCTTAAATAACAAACAGATTGTCTTCAGGTTGAAGTAAGACTTTTACTATAAGTAATAGTTTATAAATAATAGTTTATATTTGTTCATTTGTTTTGAAGTTTACTTCTCTCTGAAGAAAACACTACTAATAATTACCATTTTAAAATGAGGAAACTGAAATGAAAAGTTGAAATAACTTGCCCAAGGTCACACAGTTAGGACATAGCAGAGCTGAGATTTGAACCATGGAAGTCTGGTTTCAGGGACTGTTATCTACTAAGCATATGCTCCACTTACTAAACCAGCCACTGAAAAATAGCCATGATTATGTAAGACAAAAGCATTTTGTTTACAATTGCAATAAAGCAACTGCTCTTTGCTTTCACCCTAGGTGTGTGTTCCCTGATGTTTCCTGAGGGTGAGTTACTGATACACACAATAATTTGTATAAAACCTGCATTATTTATAAAAACAACAACCACTCACTTCCAGAAAATTTGCACACTTTTTTACAGCCTTTGAGGAAAGGAGAGAAACCTGAATGAAATATGGTCAAAGTGTATTAAAGACATCAGGAATGTGACTGCAAAGCAACCTTGAGGCTGTCTGTGGACTGAAAGTATTAAACAATTTACTGATCATACAGATATATTCTTAAAGGTCAATTATAATTTATGTGTGGTAATAAAATGATGCTCATTGGGGTTCCCAAGCAGCAGGACTGTTTTCATCCCACTTTTAGAAAAGGCTCCTGACTGCTTCTTTCTTCCTACTCTCTCCTTTCCTCATTTCTTCCTTTTCAGACTTCTCCACTTGCTTTTTATAAGTATTATCTCTCCACTCACTGTCAGATTTAGCAGTTATCCTTTTATCATGCTGCCATCAGCATGTCTGTCTACAAAAAGAAGTCTGCATACCAGATAATACACAATGTACTGTGAGATTTGAAACTATGTAACTATTTCAGAAGTAAATGATTCCCCTGGAACCTAAGGAGCTCCAACATGAATAGTGTGCTGACAAATAAAAATTGAGAATAAGAGTCTTAACTCTCACTGCTGAAAATAATAGAAGAGATTTCCTTCCCCTCCACTCATGGACACAGACAATAGTTTAATGGTTACCAGAGGGTAAGAGGTGAGGAGGGTGAAGTGTCAAATATATGGTGATAGAACTGACTCTGGGTAGTGAACACACAGTGTAACACACAGATGATATATCATAGAACTGTACACTTGAAACTTATATATTGATAATTTTACTGACCAATGTCAATACTAAATAACAAATTAATTTAAAAAACCCAGAAACTTTAGAAAACTTATAATTATGAGTTATTTTCCCTCTCCTTGAAATATGTGGGCTACCTGGGGGAAAAAAATCTAGCACTTGTTAATATAACAAAAATAGTTACATGGCTAGATACTTTCCAGATTGTCTATATACAAGGGCTGTACAGAAACAATCTAGGCATAAATGCCTCTTAATTTTCATATCACATATCAAAATACTTTCTGAAGAGCCTATATATATGTATATATAGACTGTGTGTGTGTGTGTATGTATTAGAAACACGTATAGATAGATAACTAGGTAGGCCTTTGGTCAGCTTTTAGATATGGAAATCTTTCTCAAAAATTTAGGGGTCATGTCTTTGAAAAATAAACATAAAGGAGGATAGTGCCTATCAGTTTCAGTGAGAGAATACGAGGGTAGTTGCCCAACTTTCTGGGCAAGTTGTTCCAAGCTATAAAAGAAACTCTTGTCATACAGCTCTAAGAAGTTTGTCCCCTGAATAAAGCCAATTAGTTAACACAGATGGTCACCCTAATTACCAGATAAATTTAGGATAAACTATGCTGTCAAGTTCTCTTTACTTGAGGACTAGTGATGGTTTGCAGGCATACCTCATAGATGTGGAATTCCATATTAAAAGCAAATATGGCAATAAATTGAGTCACACAAATTATTTGGTTTCTAAGTAATGTAACAATTATGTTTATACTATATTGTAGTCTATTAAGTATGTAATAGCATTATGTAAAAAAAATTTACAAGCCTTAATTAAAAATGTTTTATCATTGAAAATGTTAAACATCATCTGAGACCTCAGTGAGTTATAAACATTTTGCTGGTAGAGGGTGATGCCTCAGTACTGAAGGCTGCTGACTGATTAGGGTGGTGGTTGCTGAAAGGCTGAGGTGGTTGTAAAAATCTCTTAAAATAAAACAACAATGAAATCTGCTGCAGTGATTAAGTCTTCTGTTTATGAACAATTTATCTGTAGCCTGCAATGATGTTTGATAGCATTTTACCCACAGTGGAACTTCTTTCAAAATTGGAGTCATTCTTCTCAAACCCTGTCACTGCTTTATCAACTAAGTGTACGTAATATTATAAATCCTTAGTTGTCATCTCAATAATCTTCACAGCATTGTCACAAGGAACAGATTCTATCTCAAGAAAACACTCTTTTAGCTCACCCATAAGAAGCAATTTTTCATTTGCTAAAGTTTTATCATGAGATTGCCGCCATTTGGTCATATCTTCAGGATCCATTTCTAATTTTAGTTCTTTTGATATTTCCCTCACATCTACAGTTATTTCTTGAACTGAAGTTTTAAACCAACCCCTCAAAGTTATCCATGAGGATTGGAATCAACTTCTTCCAAATTCTTGTTAATGTTAATATCCTGACCTCTTGCTATGAATCAGAAATGCTCTTAATAGAATCAAGAATGTTAAATCCTTTCCAGAAGGTTTTCAATTTACTTTGCCCACATCCATCAGAGAAATCACTATATATGGCAACTGGAGCATTTCAAAATGTATTTCCTTAATAATAACATTCCTTAATACATTGACTGCAGAATGGATATTGTGTTTAGCAGCCATGAAAAGAACATTAATCTCATTGTACACCCTCCATCAGAGCTCTTAGGTAACCAGGTACATTGTCAAAGAGCAGTGATATTTGAAAGGAATCTGTTGTTCTGAGCAAAAGGTCTCAACTGTGGGCTTAAAATAATCAGTAAAGCATGTTTTAAACAAATGTCTGTCATTCAGGCTTTGTTGTTAATTTACAGAGCACAGGCAGAGTAGTTTTAGCATAATTTGTAAGGGCTACAGGATTTTTAGAATGATAAAGGAGCACTGGCCTCAACTTAAAATTACCAGCTGCATTAGCCCCTCACAGGAGAGTCAACCTGTCCTGTAATGTTTTGAAGTCAGGTATTGACTTCTCTCTACCTATGGAAGTCCTAAATGGCATCTTCTTCCAATACAAAGCTGTTTTGTCTACACTGAAAACCTGTTTAGGGGATGCTGGGATAGCTAAGTGGTTGAGCGCTTGCCTCACAATCACAAAGTCCAGGGATTGATTCTTGGCCCCAGCCTGTGCAACCTCATATGCTGAACTGTAGTACAACTAGTAACCACCGGGATGACTCAGCAGCGAAAGTTCTCACCTCCCATGTGGGAGGCCCAGGTTTAGTTCCTGCCCCGTGCAGCCCGACATCCACTTGTATGGAATGAAACCGTGTCACAACTAACAATGTACAACTATGGAGACAGCACTGGCCCTTCTCTCTCTCTCTCTCTCTCTCTCTCTCTCTCTCTCTCTCTCTCTCTCTCTCT